>CM028929.1:6288448-6418448 GCA_016801845.1 Polydactylus sextarius
ATCAAACACAGCAACAAATGCTGAAAAGAAACTGCAAGAACAGATGACTAAAAGTAAGTTAACAACAGTTAAATCTTCTTTTTGTTTAAAGCAAGGGTGTTTTTTTACTTATTATCTTGCTGCCGTGAAGTAAAGTGTACCCAAGGGTTTGTTAGTTGGGTGTAGTTACAGGTACAGAAAAAATGTTGCTCTTGAAAGTTTTATTCTTTATTCTGTTCTATTCTCCACCCATTTATTTCCACTGACTCAGTTTCTCTCTTACACTTGTGCTGTGGATTTTCATTTTAAATTTGTCAAAATAAAGCCAGTGCCGGGCTTCCTCCGGGTCCAGGTCATGGTAGAAGTCCCGGGCTGCAAACCCAAAACTGTGGAACCGCAATTCAGGAGTGAGCAGCAGACAGGTTGGGCTCTTCTGATTGGCCACTCCAGGGTCACCACCTTCCCAGCGCCTGCATGGACCGTACAAGAAAAAGGAGGTCAAGAACAGAAAATTGCCAAGGAGAACAGAGCTGAAGAAAATCCACACAGACTCTCACTTCATCATGTGTATGGCCTCTGAGTCCTGTGTGAAGCTGAAGGCGTAGCCACTGGAGGTCGTCCCAAAGTCAATCGCCACGACGACGGAGAACGGACAGGCCATCCTGGGTCTGATCTCCACCCGCTGACAGAAAGAAAATCAACAAAAAGTAGATTTATGAAAAGAAACAACCACAGAAAAATCAAAAACATGCACATTTTATTTTCATACTGTGTGATGATCTAGAGCCAGACCAGAGTAGATGAGCTAATGTAGAACAGGACAGGAAACATCGGTTGGATTTAAACCAGTGTCTTATACAGGACGTGTAATTACCAAATATTTTTTACATTTCAGAAATAACTTGTTTCTATGAGTAGAAACAACATGGGATGAGGAGGTTGGTTTGGAAATCAGATGCAGTCCTCTCCTGTTTTCTAATGAAAGCTCCTTGTGGACTTGTGGAAGTTTCCTATTTTTTTTTCTAACAGTTCCAGTGTGTTTATATATTCTTTTACCACAGATTGCAGCCGTTACAGGGAACTTGTTTCTAGTCTACACTTCACTTTAAAGTGAGTGTAAGTGTTATTATAAACCACTAATAACACTGCGAAGTGGATGTGGCTTTACAGGTCGTGTTTAAGAGCTCTATATAAAGAAAAATAAGTAGAGAGAGGGAAGGGTGTGTAAGAGCATCTGTAGAGTGTGTGTGTGTGTGTGTGTTGTTACCGGTGAGGGTGAGGGTGTGAGGGGCGTGATGCTGCAGTCATTTCTGGCTGTGGCAGGTGATGAAGGAGCTGATGAATTATCACCTAGAAATGAATTGAGACGAGGAAGAGAAGAAGACAAGAAAAATGAAACTGAAGTGCAACATGTTAACTATCTCATTATAAATGTGTTTCAGTGTCTGGGAAAAAAACACCAGCAAGTTCTCCATGTGGAAAATAACCTTCATGGCCAAAAAATTCTGTTATTCAAAGTGATATGCTTTTATGGGAAATTCTTATCACAGGGAAAGAACCATTATTCAACTGTCATCAGACTCATTATACATACCAACATTAAAACCATCTTGTTTTTCACCATGGAGATTAGCGAGTTAGGGTGTAAACACTCTTGACCTGAAGCTCTTAAGATGAGAAAATGTATATTTGAAATGAACTTGGATGACTGGAATGTCACTGGAAGCCAATGTGAGTAACATAAGTGGGAGACGGACACAGAGAGGTCAACATGTTCACTCTCCTCAAGACAGAGGAGGAGAAGTGAGTCAGTTTGAGTGGGTTGCCAGTTGCTAGTATCGGTCTATGTGTGTGTGTGTGTCTCACCTGGTATCTGCAGGCTGTTTGAGTCTGGCTGCGCCACGTCAGCCATCTTTACAGGAGCCAGGATCTGCACAGAATCACCAATATGCTGCATTTACAAGCAGTAAAATACTGTAGAAATGTGATCATTTCTACAGTATTTTAATTAACTAATTATTAATTATATGTCGCTTGATCTCTTTCAGATTTCAGCTTTAAGTTCTTTATGCCAAAGAACGTCTGACAACAAATATAGGAGGCTGTTACCAATGCTGCGTATAAAATCACTCACGCAATCCCCTATTCCTGACATAATAAACACTCTAGAAAGTGCAGTAATTTAATATTAATGAATCATTGCTGTTTTGTTCCATCAGTAATGGGCGTGGTACATATTTTAAACAGAGGTTTTAGACCTCTAATACAAATACAGTGCGGCAGTCAGTGAACACAGAGTGATTTTAGACACAGCAAAGACATTCATCAGCCAGAGAGAGGAAGTGAATGAGACACACCCCAAAAACAACCACTGTCACCGTGCGCTTGAACTTCAGACTGTGCAACTAGTCTGGCTGCTCAGGGGTCATTTAATGGATCACAGTGTCAAATGTGGGTTAAACAAGTGAGAAAACACATGGACAACTGAGGGAAACAGTAATGCAATTGATATTGTGCAATGGGTCAAAATAGTCTTTCACATTTATAACTGCAAAACACAGATGTAACAGAAAAATGAACAATAGAAAACACAAAAGTGCGAAGATGTGATCACATGGGACATGAACCGCTCCATCTTCTATGTGTGTTTAATTTGTTTCATTCATATAATCCTTAATATTGAGTTGTCTCAGTGTTTACTATATGACATGCGTGTGTGTGTTTGTGTGTGTGTATCGGATTGCAGCTCTGGGAATCATTGGATCAGTCTGTGATCTAAGCCAGGAGCAAACTAAACAGATGAGTGCAATAAAACAAAGATGTGTTTGTTTAAATCTCTTTCTAGTGTCTGTCTGTGTGTGTGTGTGTGTGTGTGTGTGTGTGTGTGTGTGTGTGTGTGTGTGTGTGTGTGTGTGTATGTGAGACCTAAAGTTGCTTTGACCATCTTTTTTTTGCGTACATGCATGCAACATCTGTGTGCATTTATTCAAGCATGTGCCTGAAACATTTGAATATGATGTTTGAATTCAATGTGCATGTGTGCTTCAGCTCTTACTCAGTCACTGTCCTTGCACTTGATGTTAAAACCAGAGAGAAGATGAAACATCCACATCTCTCCTCCGCTTCATCTTTCCTGTACAGAATTTTTTTTCCTGCTTTTTCCACTCAATCATCCCTTCATCTCGTTCAGCTCAGTGTGCACTGGATGGTTTACACCCCTCTCTTGCCCCTCAAGTCTCAACTTTGGTCTCACTTTCTCAGACGCACGACAGGAATCTTGCAGGGAATCAGCAGAACAAGCAACTCTAACTCCCATGAGATGAAACATTAGCGACAGATTGTGCAACACACTTCACTTTCACGCACCATTAATGATGGTGCCTGAAACTTTGTGAACATTGCTGGCAGATTTATTGACAAGACAGGTTTTGTATTATTGCTCATTCTCATGCACATTTGTCTCTGACATTTAGCAACAGAGCCAATAATGAGTAATACTAGCAAATAACTTTATAGTTTAGAGGAAAAAGACTATAACATTACATTTTGTCCAAAAATAACTTCCACAAAAATAACCTCTACAGGAGCAAGAAGTAAATGTCATGAAAAATACTAAGTGCATTTAATGTTAACTCACCTTTTTGTTGTAGTTGCAGAACTCTGTTCTTGTATTTTTCTGCTTCTTCAAACCTACTTAAAACTCTGAAAACGTGCAGTCCGAAGCTTGGAATCCCCCTCCAGGGAAGAGATGGAGAGGAAAATAAAGAGGAGGAAAACTGCGACCGGATACAAGAGGATGCTATTTCCTAGAAATCTCTTGTTGAAAATCTAAGACTGCTCAGCTGACGTGCAGGCTGATATCCCAAAACTGGAACTCCTGAATCAAAAGTAGAAAGAAATCAGCTGCAACTTTGAGGAAAAGGACTGTTTTTCACTTTCCTTCTTCTGAGAAAATCTTTTTTTTTTTTTTTTCCAAATGGTGATCTGAGCTGGAATTGTAGTTCTGTCTCCCTGCAGCTGAGCTCACGTCTCGTCTCTCTGCTCAGCACAGGAATGTCAGAGAAGAGTGGTGACACACACATACATACACACACCAGATGCAGGAATGGGAGGGCTGTGACAGTGCATAGACAGGGGGAGGTGGGATGCTGGGGGGTTACCTCACTGGGAAAATGCTGTGGGTATGAGGGTGGAGTAATGTTGAGCAGGCGGTGTGCCCTAGTTAAGTCATCTTGACCTCTCTTTCCCCTTCTACTCCTCCACATCTATCCTTCCTCTGTTTAATTAACTCTTCCTGTCTTCTCTTTTTTTTGCTTCTTTTTTCATCCCATTCTCTTTTTCTCTTTCATACACTCCCTTTTTTCTTTATTGTTGACTTTATTCATCTTCCTCAATTTCTTACAACCAGGTGTGTTCAGTCAAGCTTACACGACACAGCAACAGCTCATTTTTTCACGTCAGAAAGTTTTCTTTGATACAATACACAGTGAGAGGTGACATACTCCAAACGTTTCTGTTTAACTTCTCAGGAAGATGTTTACGTGCTCTCTTGTTGAAAGTTAGATGAGAAGAAAGATATATCTCTCATGAAGCAACCTTTGCATAAAATTGCATGGAGAAAGAGTGTCAGTGTCATTAATTGCTTTAGAAGAAAGCAAATAAATATATGCTCCATACAATTCCCTTATTGAAAATCAGTTTAACACTTAAACTGTATGTAAATGCATTTGCTGCCTCATGCCTGTGTTTTCGTCTGTCTTGTGTGAGTGTAGATTTGTGAGTGTGTGTATTTTGGAATCCACATCAGTGCTGCAGGGATCTGATTTCTCCCCACTAGAGCTGTGATTGAAAGCATACATTAACCCCCAGTGCTTATATGCACACGCACATGCACACAAACACACACACACACACACACACACACACACACACACACACACACACAACACACACAATGGAGACTTGCCGGCCCCATTCCCAATGGGCAGAGGAAGTCAGACCTCTTGAGTATGCAAAAGAAAAGGCCCCTGGTATATACACACACATCCACATACACTCAATCTCCTTGTCCTGTCAGATTTCCAAATCGAATTAGTGAGTGTGTGTGTGTGTGTGTGTCTGGAAGCCATTACCTGGCATGTATCCCCTCACTGCCCAAAAAAACCAAGAGGCCCCTTATGGATCCTGCCATCACCTCTCTCCTTCTCATTCTCCTTCTTCTTCCACTTTATTGCCTCTTTTATTGCTCTTATTCATATGTCCCTTCGTTATTTTATGGGACATTCTTCTCTCTCCTCTCTTCACATTTCTTTGTGTAATTACTTTTATTTGATCTCTTGCCCGCATTCATTTGCTCCAGTTAATTTTCTAATCGTTAACATCAGCAGTCGGGTGGCAGCTTGGCTATTAAATCTGGGCTTTTTCATAATTGTGCACAGTTATGTGACACTTGTGTTTAGCTTTGGCAATCAGCTGAGTCCTTATCTTCATTAGGTCACCAGGGGTGTGGGAACCAATTTCCCCCCAAAAATCTGAACTTCTTTGGAGATGCAGCCTCACCCTTCTCCTTGGACGTCCAGACGCAGGAAACCCAACGCAGGAAGTGATGGAGTCAGGTGACAGGAAAGAACCCCTATGCTGCATTCCTCTCATGAATTCCACATTATCTCTGGGACCCTGGAAGTCCTCGAGCGACGGAAACACACCCATAACATACACATGGAAGCACACACACTCAGTCCTCCTCACACACACAATGCAAGACACTGTTCTTCATCCAGATCCTCGAAATAGCTCATAACCTGAGAGAAAACCTGTTACCCCACCTCCAAATAACATTACACACTACTCTGTTGTTTATCATATTAGTATTGAAAGGTCACCAGAATATACATTTATATCAGTGAAGGAGTTAAAGTAATAGATCAAGATTTTAGGAAATATGTATATTTCCCCAAAATGTCAAACTAATCCTTCAACAGAAAAATATGTTATTGATTGGAACTTTTTTGGTTAAAACTTACCACGTAATATACAGTCATTTATGACCTTATAGATCAGGTTGAGGCCACGAGGTCCATTCAGTCTTTAATTTAGTAGGTTACATCACTATCACAGATCTTCATTAGCAGATACAGTTTAAGTTCAAACATCAGTGATTGATGTTTTGCACAATCACATGCCTTTTGGAAAAATTTCCTTTTTTTTCGTAATCAAAGTGAATAATGGTCACACAGCATTAGTATAGTTTGCAATAAACTGGTAATAATTATACAACTTCTCCTGCAAAAAATCTCCTTGTATAAATAGAAAATATTGCAAAACTTTTTTTTGCGCCATTTTTCATGGCAAACAAGGGGCCCAGAAACCAAACATGTGAGGGCAATGGTGTAAAACACACAAGAGGGAACCGTTGGAGGGGGAGAGAAGTAGAAATGACTCTATGCACCGTGTGACCTTTTGTTTTGTTAGGGTTTTTTTTTTGGATGAAATGTGTAGCAGGAATATATTTCCATGTTCACCAAAGTCGTCATTATAACTGAATACGTTGTAGCCCTGTTGGTTATTGCAGGCTGAGTGTTAACAGCACCTCAGCGGTGTGTTAACAGGACCTCGGACTGAAGCATTTACATGTGCAGGAATACTGAGTTTGTGCAGAAAATAATAAAAGAGATATTGTACCTTTGGGTGCATATGTGTGTGTTAACGTGCCACTTCCTGTCCATGTGGATGTGAGGGTGTGTCACATGTACCAGTGTGTACATATTCATGTCATATGTGTGTGTGTGTTGCATTAGACAAACTCACTGCTGCAGCCTGGGGTGGGTACCCAGGACCACAGGAAAGGCTGGGGTAGAAGACACACACACACACACACACACACACACACACACACACACACAAAAACATTAAACATGACCGCCCTCTGACATAAAGTCTGGGGTATTGTGTAATAAAAAGAGACGGAGCAAGAGAGAGAGAGAGGAAGGGAATTTATGATTTATGATCCAATAGCAAAGATGGAGGGTGAAATTTATAGCAGAGGGGGGCTGAGGGAAAAAAAGAGGAATGGAGGTGGGGGCTTCATGTAACAGCAGCAGAGGGGAGAAGGAAAGTGGGGGAAAAGAGTTGAAGCTGAGAACATCCTTTTGTCCGTAACGAAACATTGAGTTTGAGAATAGTTATGCGAGTACATTATTTTTCTATGTGCTCCCGTGGATTTATATGTGGGTGTGGGCTGTCCAATAAATCTCTGCAACACAAGGCGTCTCTTCAAAGTTTTTATCATCCAAAAGACTGCCAATAATGGCCTCACTCATTTGTGAACTGTACACAAACTCCAGTTAAAGTATAAGAATGGGTGAAATATTTTTGACTGGTTCTGGCTCCCGTCTGGACACAGATTGTGTTTACATGCGTGTGATCACAACAAATCAAGCCATTCCTGTGGCGCTTTATAAGTTTCCAACACGATGTATATCAGGTCAGAGTGGATAAATCAGCTGCTGACATGCACACGCAATATTTTTTAGCTCAGATTCTGAGGAACATCTGGAGCTTTTTGAACACTGATTTAATGTCCCATTCTCTGACTTGGTATATATGCACATCCATGCATGTTGCATGCAGATGCAGAAATAATGTAGCAAGTTGGAAATTTGCTACGGTGATGATTTATGATGATGTTAACAACATAAAGACTGAGCAGAGAATTTAATGCAAAATATATGCAAGAATATGCTATAAAGACAAATGTACACATGTGTTAAATGTACAGATAATCAGGTGGTCTTTAAATAATCACCGCTCAAATGAGTTTATGTTTCAGCATGTTTGTGCTGCAGTATTTACATCTGTGGTTCCAGCTACACTGCTTTGATTTCCAGCACAACACTGGCGCTTCCCAACATCCACACTGCGTGTTATAGCCGCCCTCCACTGTAATTTTAGGGTAATGCACCCTTTTACTTGCTCTTGTAATGCAAAAGAGGGAAGATCACATTTTTGTGCGTCCCACGTCGGTCATGATGATGGTGCTGCAGACAGGCAAAATTCCATTTCTTATAAATGTAACACAAATAAGGAGTGGGGTCTTTAAATAGCTGTCTCAATTTAACCTTAGAAAGCTAAGGGCTATATGACCTAACAAATAAAGACATTTAAGCCTGTAGTTTACAAGCATTTTCATTCATCTATAATTTTCAGTTAGACTACATTATGGCAGGATTTCACATTAGACATTATTTCACTTTCATTATGGTTTTTAGGGGGAAACACTGTTTGCACATTGCAAACAAAAACATCCCCAGCCCCTCAAACCTGCAGGGAGGAAGCGGGTGAGGAAGAGTTTTTTTTTGGGGGGGGTTGAACAAATACAGACCAAATAGTTATGGAGGCTATAAAAAGCTTGGATGAACATGAGGCATCTGCTTTGAATGATCAGAATAAATACACTCACATTCACCCTTTTTGTTGGCTCGGTTATGGCATCACAGCTCAGTTGTGTCTGCAATGACATTTTTTTCTTTCCCTTAGCTTTCCCCTAACTAGACTCACATGCCTTCATTAAACAGGTTTCTTTACTCTAATGAACTCCGTAGCATATCTTGGTAGTAATCGCATTTAATCTCATTTATTGTATTTTATTGTTCTGGGGGTATTCCATTCAAACATATAAGGCACTAAGTCAAAGGGACTTTTCCCACTTCTGCAAAACATGTGCACGCTTCTGTTCACGCTCATATATTCCATTTTTGTATCCACTATTAACTTCCTTGTCTCCTCCTCTCCTCCAAAACAGCTTTAACAAACATAAAACTGGAGCATCGTTAGTCAAAGAAAGGTCAGACCTAGTTAACGCAGCCCCGCTGTCAAATACTAACTCGTCATGTTGATTATGTAAATAAAAGGAAGAGCGAGGAAAAATGGGTTATATTTTGTTTACTTACGTGAATGGGGAAATAGGGAGGGGCGTATTTTCAGACGGACCAATAGAAATGCGAGGAAGTAATGATTGACGGGAACTTCAACCAATGAATGACGTGTACAGCTGGACGAACGCGACTACGACATAACGTTTTTTTCAGTGTTAACGTTTAGGCAGAAAAAAGCAGTGGAGTAATCCGTTTTTTACACAAAAACGCGAACAAATAGACAAGGGATACTCGTGTTTATTTTGTCTATTGGAGACTTTTAAGAAAAATTCAGTTATTGTACAGGTTTCTTGTGAGATCCAAGACCGGAAAAGAGACATCCCCCCCCCCTCTGCAGCTGGTTTACGGACTCCCCACTATTTTCACTTGAAGTTGTGGTGAGTCTGTTGTTATTGGTGGAGTGAACGGGAAGACAACGACTGAAGAGAAAAAAACAAAAACAAAACAAAAAATAGCACCACAAATATAAATTGTAAAGAAATTAAATTCTGTTATTATCTGAATAACTGCATTTTTAAAAAAGCTGCATGCATTTAATTTAAGCTAACATTGGTTACCGAGTTTCGACACTAACCTTTTCACATGACGAGCGTCAAAAGACAAAAAACTATCACAGAATTTATTAAATGATGGCGAAACAACTATGAACTCATTTAAAATGTTAGATATAGTCTAAATGATGCACTATATCACTGTAACACTGTCATGTTTGTGAAAATGTGAAGTATGTATTTCTATCTTTATTCAGATCAGTGATAAAGCTGCAGGCTAATTTACACACAGATTTGAAAATTTGACAAGTTTTAAACCCTGTTTTCCGTCGTCACAGCCGCTCAAATCAACTCATGCGAGTCAATTGAAACGTGTCTTGCTTGATTGATACTACTTATTCAACAGAAATTGTTGTATTTCTGAAGCCACGCAGGCATTCGTGTTTTGGAGGAGAGTGTAGTGTCGGTGTGGCGGAGCTAGAGGATTGTTTGTTCTCGTGTTGCATTCACTTGCCCATCGTAACCCCATGTTTTTCGATGGTCAACGTCCCACGCTGAAACAATTAGCCAGTTATTTAACATGTCTGGTTCACTGGGTCTCAACACTTTGTCTTATGACCCATTAAACGGTACTTTCACGCGTCTTTGAGCTGTAAGTGTTTCAACTCAAACGAAATGTGTTAAAGTAAAGATTGAGTCAGGGTAGAGGGTCAGCGCTGCCTGAGAAGTTCATTGAAATGGTTGTGTTACTATTAAAGTCATGTTTTAGTCAAACATGCCAATTCCATCTTACCTCTGTTGTTGTAAGTGAGCCTGTGTTACTTTTCTCTCCAATCTATTATTTGAAATAAGACATATTGGGTTTTCAGTCTACACGCTGGACAATTAAAGCATCTTTAAAATTATTATAAGACAGTTAAAGCATTATGAATATCATGAGGTTAATGTATTTATAACAATATTTTCTTCATTGTCAAGTTGCAAATTTTAAAAGTGTGGCTCACACTGGACGTGTTGGCTTATTGTATGAACTTATTATGAGCAAAAGCACCAGGCTCATGCCTCGTTTGCTGCTAGGCAACCAAAATGTCAGTTGCTGTCAGTCACTTAATTAGTGCATGTCCTGACATTAACCAGAGAGAAACATAGCATTAATTTGTGGTGTTGGCACATCAAGCCTGCTGGTGTTTACCTCCAGTGTGATGTTTGTTGTTGATTAACTAGGATTAAGAGTGGGGGGAAATTAAAGACCACATTTGATCCATTTTCAACACTATAAAAGCTTGTGGTGTTTTCATCTAAATGGACATCAAGAGTTGTCTTGTTACAGTGTTTTTTCTGCTCAGAATTGGATCTTAATTCAGACTTGGGAGTTATCTTTTAATGACTTACTACAAGCCCTTGAGTGGATATTAATAATTTCCCTGACGGGTTGAATAAAGTATCTATCCATATTGGGAAGGAAAAACTGTGGTGGGATTTCACTGCAGCTGCTTGCATATCTGCCCTACATCTGTTGCACTGCAAATCATTTCCTGCACAATTTACAAAACATATTTCTTGAGGAAAAACCTTGGGTTAGTTTGTTTTTTTACTTTTCTCACATTCACTTGTGCTTGCACACCTATTTACTAATATTTGTCTCTGTAATATTTTAGCACTGGTGATCTTATGTGTAATATACTAAATATTGTTTGAGCACATATTCAAATTAATTAAAAAACAAACAAACATATGATCCACAATGGTACAATGGTTGAAATAAAACCGTAAGTGTGATAATAAGTAAATATATTCATAACAAAAACTTGATTTTTTGCTTTATGGTTTGTTCAAAAGTTTGTTTGTTTTGACAACATCAAAATTATATCATAACAACACGATGCCATGTAGGTTGATAAACTAAAATACTGAATTATTTCCCTGTTCTCACCAGATTTGATTAAATTTTTAACCTGTAGTGTAGATACTTTCATACAAAAAGTAAAACCAGTCTGTCAAAGGATTACAATCTATTGTAAACATTCAGAACCAGTTCTCAGATAAGAATCATTAGATGGGACATTTTTATGTTGGCAGTGCGTTCATGATACATTTTGTAACATGAACTCACATTCTTCCCACATTCTTGAAATCTTGTGAACGCACCACGGGACCACGTGACCCGCCTCCAACGTTAGCAAGGTGGCTAACAGGATTTAGCTAACTTGAGCTACGTTGCATCGCAGCACGGAGAAATCCCCGCTGGAGAAACGACGAACACGCACTCTTCGCGGTGTAGTTGCAATAACTTCGTGTTACGTTACACTTTGAGGCGAACACCGAGATCAAAATGCCAGGTAAACTAAATATTGAATCCAGATGGTTAGTGTTAAGCGTGTTGAGGTGTTATTATCCCCCGGAGCGGAGGCTTGTTTTGTTGACCTGCTTCAGTGATGCTGCCATGCTGTAGCAGCGTGCTAGCTCGTAGCGGAGCAGCCGACTTTGTTTGGCCTCTAGCATCCAAACGAGAAACGAGTTTGACCTCGTTACCTCGTGTTTTATTTGTAGTCTTAGCTATTATTAAGCTTTTTATTCGGTGTTGTGTTTGTGTTTAGACCGTTTTCAGTCAAAGGCGTTTTGCGACTTCGGTAAAAAATAGCAATTTGCAGCCTCTTAGCCCGCTACCCTTTGTTGTTGCGGGGATAGCTTTCACCTTAGGCCCGCTCACTGACAGCTATGTGCGTTTATCTATTTACAGCCGCTACGAACTAGCCACTTAGCATTACCGCGGCTAAAACCGTCCGATCCATTTACCAAGTTTGCAGGTAGGCCCGGACACCTGGTTTTAGACCGTTAGCTGTGCGCAGCCGTGAGCCGAGGCTGTTTAAGCCACGACGACGCTCCCAGTACACACAGTACACTAACTGTTGCATTACATAATCTGTTACGAGGCGATTTGTTCAAAGCATCTTTTTTTTTTTTTTTTTTTTTTTTTTACAAACAGTCGATCGAGTTGCACAAACCAAATCTCTTACGTCGTCGTCGTCGCTGCGCAGGTCCGATCTGTTTGATATCTGTTTTTACTCACATACAGGAACATGAAGTATATGAAGACTTATCTACATTTTTTTTTTTTTTTTTTATAAAATGTTAGTGAATCAACAAGCTCATCAACAGACTGACCAGGCGTTTTCTTGTGTGGTTTAATATTATTTTTAAACTCCTATCCATTAGCGAGAGATTTAGGTAAATATATTAATGTTATACCACCTATTTCAGCATTTAAGAAATTAGTTTACTCCATATACAGTTGTCCTTCTGTTTAAAGGAGCTGCAGTAAAATTATACTTATATATATATACTATACTTATATATCTGTTAAAGTGTAAGAAAATAGAAAATGTTGAGCTTCCTTTAACATTATGCTCATATATACATTGTAAATGCTACTAACCTAAATTATGTTGAATGTTGATTTTTTTTTTTTCTCTATGTAAGGTGATTTTACACAACTGGTCTTCAGTCATAATATAGTTTTTAATTTTTTTTGCTAACTTTTTTTTGAATATGTTGATATTGTGTGTGGCTCCTGCTGTAGAACCTTTCCAGTGTTTATCCTTCGCTCTCATCGGATCGGATCAAATCACACTCCGCTGGCAGGGAAGGAGGATGGGCCGAGCCAGGCTCTAACTAAATATTACATGGTGACCAACACATGGTTACGCAATATGAACATGTTAAGTGCTTCATGTGGTACACAATGCACAGACCTCACTCTTACTGCTTCGTTTTAATGATGCCCGTTCATCCATGTGGTGCTGTCTCAGCAGAAGCTTGTTTGCAGTGACTCTTTGTGACTGTTAGAAATGGGTTGTAAAGATTGGGATTCATATGATAATTTTTAGTTATGAAGAAAGATCTAACATAGATATACTTAATGCCTATTCATTTTACTATTGATTCTTGTTTTGCCCCCAGAAAATGTTCACATCTTAGAGCTCAAGTTGATTGACCCAGAAGCCAAAAAACAAAGGTTTTCAATTACAAATAATAGAAAAAAAGTCTCATAGTCGGCACTTTAACTGGATAAATGACAAACCAATCATTCATTTTAGCTGTAATGTCTGTTGTATTTGTAACGGCTGTTAAGCTGATAGTCATCTGTCAACTTTGTTTTTCTTACTTGCATGTCTGACACATGGAATTAATACATGCAATACATCTTGAGGGCCGTGTTACTTCCTTGGAAAGTGTCCAGTAAAGTTTGGCAATCAGTGTTAGAGGTGTGTTATGTTCTGTTTTGTTAGACTTTATAGTCTGTTGTAAAAATGTAGATGACCTGGCACATACTCACATGCAATAATGTTCTTTCTGACCATTCCACTTTCTATTGTTGGATCAGTGCAGTAAACAATTTGACTGCTTTATCATTGCCCACAGATACGCACTCACCTTTTAGTCCGCTAACCTACTTAGATTATCAATGTTTATGTGAACTACTCTGAAGGACGGCATGTCCACATCGTCGCTGTGTTCAATGAACAACAGTCTGACTCGGGCCAAACCCCGCCTGCATGTGTTGATCTTTATCTCAAGGAACAAGACTGAAACATCAGGAAGAGCCGTCAAAGCAACATGTCCTGAATTAAGAATTCGGGTCATTACAGGGGTGAAGTTCCTGTGAGTTTGGGACCATAATCCCCAGCAAGTAAAACGTTTTAGCAATGTACGTCTGCATTAGCCTGACCCTGGAACTGTGAGCACAGCTCGGTTGAGATCATCCTTTTACTTCCCCCCACCCCCCTTGTCTCTTTATCCAAAGCGGGGCCACAGTTGAGTCATGACAAGTCTGTTGGAGCTGGCTGGCAGTCTGAGGATTATGTCATTATAATGGGCATGTCTCATCATAGTGGTAGTACTGTGTCTGTGCTACAGAAACAGGGTTGGACACATACTGTCTAATTACCATTTATTCATACTTAAACGTGATGGTGTAGTATGGAAGAATTACATTTGTTTGACTACATCTGAGCACGGTTGAGGCATTTCTGTGAGGCAGAAAGTGCAGTAGTTTTAGTAGCTTTAGATCATTTTTCACACATTAAATTGCCTTAGTAAATCAGTGTCTGTGTTAAAGCACCTTTTCTCTGTATTAGCAGAATCCTTGTACGGTGTCACAACTCATGTCTCTGCGTTTGCTGGACTGTGACGTTACATGTAAAATGTAATGTTGAAGCTGTGCATCTGCCTTCATGAAATCATTGCTCTGCTCAGTCTTTCACATCAGATATAGTAGTGATATGTTGATTTGTGATCAGACTTCCTTGAGATCTGGACGACATCCAGCTGCAGTTGGTCTTATCTCTGCTTGTGCACAGAGGGGTAGGCCAACGAATACAGACAGCAGGGAAGCCTGATATTTGTCAGACCAGGTGTGGATGCACAGATGTATGATCGTGTCCAATTTTAAGCATCGGACATTAAATCAACATGGAAAGGTCCTGTGTAGCTGGGGGCTCTCCCACTGGTAGAACAAGGAAGTATTCAAACAAGGGCACCTTTGTAGTTGTGAAGAGTTTTCTTTTTACAGCCTCTCCACAGGCACTGCCTCCTCAGTTGATTAAGAGATTCACACTCTTCCCAACGTCTAAATTCCCCGGGGCTACGGCTGCCGGGGGTTGAATAGAATCTGGAAATGTTGTCGACTCAACACACTGTGGAAATGGGACCAGCGCAACCGATGATGTGTTTGTTTTTCTCACTCTGAGGTGTTCTTTGTCTACCAACACGTGCAGTGTAAAGGTGGGGGAAAAAGCACCATAAGATGGAAGATGAGACATGATGATCTAAACAATTGAAATATGAGGATCAACAACAAAAATAGTAACCTGGTGTCTCTGTAGCCAGAATTCCTTTCCCCCATTTTTTTTTCTTGCATGACAAAAACGGTTTGCCGTTGTTTACGTAAGCATAGCAGCTGTCTGAATGCAGCGGGACATGTTACACCTGCAGCCTCTAAATTGCAACATACAGCATGGTTAAACATGATGACTCACTGTGTTTGCCTTGATTAAATCATGCGCAGCGAACATCACACCACTTTTAAACAACCACACAAACCTCTGGGCTTCTGCCACATTATTTGTTTATATAAGGCTTTTTTTCCCAAGATGCATAAAAATATAGTTCATAGTGGAAAAATCCATAATCTCTGCAGCCCTCCTCTTCATGGATTTCTGGGGCAACAGCCACAGGACTAAATTCATTCTCTCTAAATTGTCGGGTGCTTCATTTTTAACTCTGACCATCTGTTTTGTGCTATGTTAGGATACAGTAGAGTAGACCTGCACCTAATAGTTATTCTCATTCAACCGTTTGTGCTTTTCTCAACATGAACTGCTTAGTTTATAAAATACCAGCTGCACTTTTAAGAACATAAAGTTACTGAATTTACTGTTAGATGTGATTAAAAACAGGAAATTTGCATATGAGAAACTCCATAGAGGTGAACATTAAATCTGACATTCACCAGTTTTCATTGTCTTAATTTCCTTAAATTGCATGACTGGATTGCTTTATTCCATATGTAGAAGTGAAACCCTGGTGTGGAGATGAATACACTGTGGTATTATGTTTTATTTTCTCTTTACATCAGTTTTAGTTAATTGATTTTAACGTTCTGTTTGTTTTCCTCAGAACTGGCCTTTTGTGTTGTTGTGGTTAATAATAATAATAACACTGAGTTTTTCCCTCTGACAACTGAGCAACTATTGATCACAGTCGTAAAATGTCAGTGACTCCACTAAGCCCTTGGCTTCATTTAGAAATCTGCCATAAGAACGTTTTTGGATTTCATGAGGTCGTTCTGGAGACTTGTGTTTGTGCACAGAGCAGGATCAGTCTCTGTTGGTGTTGCCGTTTCCAGTCTGTTTCTTATTCAGACCAAAAGGAGGAAACGTGTTGTTTGATTTTATTGTGTACGAGGGGTGAGACTTTTCTACCCGAGGGAGCAGTTTTCCAGCTGTAGCTGAAATGTAATTGAGACGCTGCTAATTTGTTCAGTTTGGATCCCGGGTTGAAACGATCCATGATTCAGATGAGAGCATAAAGTTAACAGCCAATAAGATGCAGCTGTGGACTAATGAATAGGAGATGTGCCAAAGTTTTCAGGCTTCAAGAATGGAAGAAAATGAATACATTTTTATCCATTCTTAAAGCTTTTCACACACTGTTTGATATGGTTTCAGGGGTCAGTTTTTGTGATTTTTGTCTGAATATAACAATAACGTGTGTGACTGATCTCGTACAGAGCCGGCTGAGATGAGCGGTCCAGAGGTGGCCAAGACACCAGGAGGCGGCGGTCCGGGCAAAGAGGGAAAGGAGCCCGTGGCCAATGGGCACGCAGGAGAGGGCAACGATGCCAACCCGTTCGCCGAGTACATGTGGATGGAGAATGAGGAGGAGTATAACAGACAGGTACAGACTCATGTGTGATGCAACATGAAGCACATTGTGGACATTTTTAATTTAAGACTCAAGGTGATGATTGTTCATCGTTTCTTTTTCGGTGCTTTTCTTCCCCCACTGTACCAAAACTTATCGTACACAGTTTGGTATCAGATGTGTGCAGCTCTGCTCGTTCATTTCAGCGACATGATGGAGCCTTGTGGCATAAAGACAAGCTGTCATGGCTCAGCTTCAGCTGCAACAATGGATATTGATCCAACAAACACATTTTTGTTTATCATTCACATGAGATGCAGATGAGCTGTCACCATTTTATCTCCCTAATACTAACAGGAGTTTTGGATTATATCATTATTTCACTATATCAGAAGCTACAATCCCCCTTTTATCTTCTGTCAGGGCTTTGAGCTCAGCCTTAATGCATATGTAGACATGTTCCTACCTCTTCATTCATTGTCCTGTCCTACTCACTGTCCTCATCCTCACATTTCTCTTGCGGAGCTTGATGAGTCATAAATGCCACAATATTTCTCTTTAGGAAACCTTCTACCTACTTGTCATGCAAATAATGTCACACAATCCGTCCTCTCCTCCTCCTCCTCTGTCCATCCACCCTCTTGGTCTTTATTTACTTATTTATTTATTGCCTCCCTCCAATTTTTCTGCCCTTGGTTTCCTCCTCACTCATGTTGTTTCTCTTGTAATCCTCTAGGTGGAAGAGGAGCTGCTGGAGCAGGAATTCTTGGAGCGCTGCTTCCAGGAAATGCTGGAGGAGGAAGACCAGGATTGGTTCATCCCTTCGCGTGACCTCAACAACCAGGGGGTGGGGCAGCTGCAGCAGCAGCTCAACAGCCTGTCCGTCAACGATCACCACAGCAACCTGGAGGAAGTGGCGGTGAGTTGCACATCTAGGTTGACAACAGATTTATGGTTATAGTTCAGTTAAAACCATGATGAACTGTGCTTACTTTTTCTTCATTCGTGTCTTATTCTGCAGAGGAAGAGCATCTTGAATCCTGAAGCGAAGGAGTTCGTCCCAGGGAAGAAATACTAGGAGTCCCCCTCACCCCCATGGAGCCTCCACATGCACACGAACACACACACACCAGCCCTCTCATACTCTCAGAGACTCTGGCGGCCATGACCGCGCACACACTGATTCTCACACACGCACGCATGCACACACTCTCATACACTCACACACCTATACACGCTTGAAGTCAATGGCGTGCTGGCAGGCCCAGTCGGGGGGTGGGGGGATTTCTTTTTCTTTCTTTCTCTTTTTTCTTTATGTTTCTTTAATCTTTTTATTTCCTGTTTGTTTCTTGTAAACTGAGGGACATTGGGAACAGGGGTGGGGGAGGGGTGTAATACCAGCACCGCCCTACTGTGGGCGCTAGCATTGCATTTCAGATGACACTATTGATGTCTGCAGAGTATTCAGATCTCATCGAAGCCCCCTTTTGAACCGAGGCAGCTACCAAGGAGTGATGCCAGGGCAAAATTTTAAAATCTTAAACATCTAATAAAATTAATAACTTCCTATTGCTTTATTTGCTGTCAAATTGAGAAAACATCATTTTACATTGTCATCGTTGAGGGTTTTCATTGAGGGTGAGGTTAGAGAGCAACTACCAATTCAGGGGACTTGATGGGTGTCTGCTGTAACTCTGTAGACTCATCAGTCGAAAACCCGTTAATGTGTCTGGTGCATCTAGACCTGCGGGTTGTTATTTGTATCTGCAGCGGCTCTGTTCCAAACCAAATAGAGACCCCACCCTCCCTGCACACTTATGTGATCAGTAATCAGAACAGACATAGTCAAATGTAATCATGGAAAGGTTATTATTTTTCCCATTTTATGTGGAAGTCCATGTTTATCTTTTGTCTGGGTCATAAAAACAGAGGTCACACATGTCGAGTGTAGCAAGAAAAATGTAATTACAGAGAGAAGGTCAAAGCTTTTTGAACTTTCTAAAACTTGGTTATTGTCATTTTTTTTTTTGTTCCATTTCAGTGTTTGGTTCAGTTTGAAATCACAACATTCATTGAACAACCTTGTTACAGGGGAGCGTTTGGTCTGGAACGCAGCCACTGCCTATTTCTGCCGAGACAACTTGGTTTGTCCAGCATCAGATCAAGTGTCCATATCCAAATCAGGTTTTCAGATTTAGCCTCTCCTCCTCTTTTTTTCTCTTTTTTTTTTCTTCATGTATTTGAGGATGAGGCGTTTTGTGTCTCTACTGGGTACAGTAGCCTGTGGTGTCCATTCAGTCCTGTTTGTAGGAGGAAAACATGAGGAGTCAGTATTGTCACAGCCAATCAGAATAAAGCAGTATGGGTGGCGTGGCCAATGGTATGGCCTCCTTGCTGTTCTTCTCTTCATAGGTTGACTTATTTGAGGAAGTTCTTCTTTTAAAACCAGCGATTTCTGTCGTGGTCTAAACTGTTCAATTGTTGACCAATAGGTAAAGCATGTCTTTTTCGTTTTTCCAGGAAACCCAGATTCTGTGATCATTTAATTATTCAATCAACTTGTTATCCTTAGTCAGCTTGGCTTGAAAATTTTGAGGCAGTATTGTCACAAGGACAAACTTTGTGCACCTGAACATCAGCCGTTTTCATGCCACTTTCACGTTCATTTTTCATTATTTACAGTGACAATGTTTTGTGTGTTTTACTCTAAGGGTAAAGTAGACATTTCAGTATGTGACAGGGGGAAACTCTTCTGTCCAAACATGCAGCATTTAAGAGATTTCAGCCTATTGAATGTTCAAGTGAGATCTTAAACCGCGCAGCAGAAAGCGTGAGCGTGTGGTTAAAAGGGAACTTCCTCACACCGTGTTGGACCACAGCTGTCGAATGGCACCCTGGTGAAACCTATTGGAATGTCCGCCAGGTGGATTGTACAACATGAAATCATTTTTGGTGATTTTGTTTGAGTTAGATGACAGAAGCCGTTTAAAGAAAAAGAGGTCCAGAAGACACAGAGTATGAATTTCAATACAAATAAAAATAATGAAAAAAGACGAATAAAGATGTTAAAGACAAATTGCCCCGTGTCTGTCTTTTGTCTCATTCTGATGCTCGGTGACCTACAGCCATGATGACCTCGTAGCTTCTATACAGTGACCACTAACTCATTTTGTTGTAGATTTTACATTGAAAGATCATGTATGTGAAATTGTTATTGTAGGCCTAAAGTGCATTTAATAAACTCTATAGAAAAACAAAGACCAACAACTAGAGGCAAAAGACAGAAATATGCTAACAAGCAGTGCTTATAGGTAAATGACAATGCTAACATGCTAGGATTATCTTAGGTTTACCATTTTTTGTTAAAAGAGTTTGTACGCTAATGTGCTACTTAGCATCTAAGACAAAGTTTACCTTGCTTATAGTAATAGCTGGGCCCATTTAATGGTATGAACTGAATTTCAAGATAAGCATTACCCTGACATTCAGTTCAGTTGATGTGGTATCTGGTAAGGCCACATATGTCAAATTCATAGTAGAACAAGAGATATAATCTAATAAAGTTTTACCCAGTTATGATGGAAATGGACAATGCATAAAAATTTCTATTTAAATTTCAGTTAAATTTCTATTTGATACAAATTCAAGCTGGAACATTCACAACCCATGCCAACAGTTTCACATTCAATGCAGTAAACCATCATTGTGATGGGAACTATCTCATGAATATAAAGCTTCGTTTAAAACCAGAGCAGATTGCTGCAGGTATCATTGGGGCTTGGCATCAAAAGCTACAGTTGGATTTGTTGTCGTTCCTCTGAAGTATTTTATAATGTTCAGTCTTGTTTTGAGTTCAGGAAGGCGTACATTTTGTATACATTTTCAACTTGATGAATTGTCATCTGCTGAATAAAAACCCGGACAGTCGGTCAGAGAGCATGTCTTCACTGCAGTGACTCCTCACCAGAGAACCTGGTCCACCTGAGCCCCTGATGATAAGAGTCAGGACAAGGTTTCTGAGATCACCCTTCACAAGACAAGAGGGTGAAGAACGGTGGATGCCGTTTTGTCCCTGCACAACCAGTCATGATGACTCAGGATTCAGGCAGAGCCGATATATATATATATATATATATATATAATAGAGATATACATTTTTTCCCATAATATTTCCCATATTCAACTTCTTCCTTCAAGCTTCCTGCTGGCAAACTGCTGTGGCAAACTGCTGTGGCCTCCCCACTGTGGCCTAATGGATGTGACAGCAGACCAGAAGATTGCTGTTCAGGCTTTGGAAACGGACGACGTGACTTTGAACAGGGCTGTGTCCTTCATCTACAGCGCTGCATAGGAGTGGGTGAGGGACACATAAATCTGTCAGTGTTGTGCTACTTCCCCAATGAGGAAGAGAAGAGAGGGAGACGGGGGCAGAGACAGCAGCGCTCATGTCATTAAACCTCAGTTACTTTTACCTCAGTTAAGTATCTGACTTCTGCTTCCACCACTGCACTGCTTCATACACATTTAAGCCTCTTCCCAGCACAAGGATGACAACATATGCACACACATTACCGTTT
Source organism: Polydactylus sextarius (assembly GCA_016801845.1). NCBI lineage: Eukaryota > Metazoa > Chordata > Actinopteri > Polynemidae > Polydactylus > Polydactylus sextarius. Next base: position 6,309,854 of record CM028929.1, read on the forward strand.
CCATTTGGACACCTGCCAGTGGCTGGTTTATTGCTGCTGGGTTATGACTCATCCTCAGCTTCTGTATTTTGAGGCAATAATCACAGATACAAGGTCCTGATCACAACTTCAGTGGAGAGGGATTGATCAGGATGAAGAGATGGTGGAAGTTTAAACACTGGCTTGTCATGTTTGACTCAAAACACCAACAACATCAAGGATTCTTTGTTTTTTTTATATATTGAAACAAAAGTTGAGATTCACACTGAAGGATGAGGATTCCCTTGAAAATGAAGAGGATGAAGGGGTCAGACTCTCAGCTGGACCTTTGGCTGACGCCACTAGGAGACACACATGATAATAAGGAACGTAGGGTATATATAAAACACATAAAAAGCTAATAGACAAGCCCAGCTGACCTCTCTACCCTGTCCTTACCCGAGCGGTGAAGTTGGCTTGGTATTCTGTCAGCAGTGACCTTCTCCTCGGCTCTGAGCGCCGCCACTTAAGACGCTCAGTTTCTTCTGCACAGCTGTGAGGGAGAGGAGTGGAGATAAAATCATTGTGATATAAATAAGAATAAAAACAATAAAATATGTTTTCTTGGTAAAAACAATGCTCTTTGTATCCTGTTGCTTACCAACCACTCTGAAAAGGAGCCGGCTGAAGGAAAGAGTCGATTTGGGGTGTTGGTCTCTCCCAGTTTACAGCATCTAACCAAACATGAGAATGAACAAAACGCATTCACTCAAATATGAGACTTGACTACAAGTGTTCGTGCACGCAGAGATCAGGTCATTTTGGTTTCTAGTGTTACAGAACAAGTGTGTTTAATGGAAGATGGGATAGAGTAAGAGAGAGAAGGTTGTTCTACCTCTGTTTGTGGTCACGAGAGTGGAAACCACAGGAAAGTTTAGCAGGTGCTGCAGCGCGGTTTGTCTCCACACAGAACCAAGTGGATCTGCACTGCAGGCCGGACAACCAAGTGATGACAGCACAATCATACCTACAAGTGAACAAGTATATTATAACGGTGTCAGAACACAGTCTGAAGGCTGTAAATGGTTTTGTTACATGGATCAAATTAAAGTCTCCAGAAACAATAACCGCCTTCTTACCTTCCTCATAGAGATAATGTCGTGAATGTTGTTCTTTCTTTTGCTCCAACATTTTTGCTGTCAACAGAAGACAGATTCAGCATCTCTGCCAGCTTTGTTATAACTGTATGTGTTATCCTTTCTACCACAAACACAACACAGCTGACCTCTCTCCTCCTCCTCCTCATCCTCCTCACTAACTGTCACATTTTGTGTCCCGCCCTCTGTCAGGATGGAGCTGACGACATCAGTCAACTGTGAAAGTGAAGGATGCGAAGAAGGCGTGGCGATGTCCATTGGAGACGTGCAGACCGGGAAGTGGTAACAATTGAGAGGCTGAGAGTACAGAGAGAGTGAGGAGGATGCTGGAAGACTATTTTGAAAAAAAAAACAAAAAAAAACCTTTTCTATAGGTGTGAGTGTGTGTTGTTGGGGCTCACCTGTGCCCAGATAGCTGAGCCGTAGGTGCTGTTAGTTGTCTTGTAATGGTAGTGGATGCCACATCGGGTCTATGAAAACACCATAATAAAGAAATAAGAGAATTAAATAAAAGTGAATTAAATGTGAATTGTTATCCATCCATTTTTCTTTTTAGTTTCCAACCTGCACTGGGCTGAGAACTACAGGAGCAGGTTGAATTTCAGCCATGGAGGTCAGCTGGTTGACCTGGAGCTGCTTATAAGGGTCTTTGTAGTCACTGTTGTAAGTTGTGACAAATCTCTCCCAAGATCTTTCCCCCAAAGACTGAAAGAGAAAAGTAAAGAAGATGAATCAACAGAAGTTCACTGATTGTGTGAAAATCCTGAATTAAATTGTTACACATCTAAAAAGACATCTGGGTTATTAATAAACAAACAGTATTTCAAGTAAAACAGTTGGTAGCATCTACTGTGATTTATAGTCATCAAATGAATGTAGTGTAGTAAAAAAACGTGATTAATTTCAAAGAGAAAGTAGCACCTGAAACTGGATTAATAAACACTTTATTTTGTAGGAACAACTGTGGGAGCAAAATGATTATAGACCATGACATTGTAATAACAAAGAAAATCAAATCACAGAGATTTTTTTTAACACTGAACTAAAATGTCAAAAGCATTAAAATAAATATCACTGACATTCGGTCATCGTGCACAATGTGAGGCTGGGGTTTGGTAACTTGTGTTGGTGCAGTTTGTGGAAAGTCACAAATAAGCCTGGAGGCTGACGGGAGGTCACATGGGAGTAAAATGTCAGCAACCGTGTGTAGTTTAACAGTGAGTGTAGCAGCAGGAATCTTCTCATTTCAATTGAAAACACACTCGCTAGGAAAGACGTGCAACAAACGTGAAATAGAACAAAAATAGAATTTGAGTTTTTACCTTTTGGTACCTTGAAAAAAACATCTGATTGTTTTCTGTTTCCTCTTCAGTAGGGAAACCTCAGCAGTGGATCTGAGCTTGAACTCAATGTGTGTGTGAATTTTCCTTTTGTTGTTTTGAATCAAATTTTGTTTATTCTAGTGACACTTCTATTCACCGTGGCAGCAAACACAGTTACTGTTAACTCCTCTAGTCCAATTACTTTGACATTTACACAGGAATGCTGTGATTCAGTAGTCAGCCAGAGGAGCAAAAGGAGCTATGGAGCACAGGTAGTAGTATTCAGAAAAACACACAGAAACACTGAGACAACTTGTGAAACAGAAGAGACTAACTTGCAAAATAATGCATCGTGTTTATTGTTGATCTGATTGGATAAAATAAACATTACGCCTTAGTCTGAAGAAGTACAGGTACTGTGATGTGTCCGTCACATATGGAAATGTAAAGTTATAGCACCATTTACTGGCAGAAAAGTGCAGATACACCTGAAAAATAATGAACCAAAGGCTGATAAGTGAATATATAAACAATGATCATGTTTAAAACCTACATTTGCATTCCTGCCTAGTTGACAGTATTTTTATTGGATTATCAAATGTAAACAAAAGTCAGTTGAAATTAGAAAATATCAGGATCAATTGTTAGAATAGCTGTTGCAGCTGGAATCACATTACGTGTTACACCATAGTACCACAATCCTCGTCATTATTTACTTTATTTGCACTGATACTGATAATTAAAAATCTTCCTTCACTGTATTCTCATTGGCTGCTGTTGAAGGTGTGCTGGTAGAAGATGTTGGCATTGGCTGCGTAATCCATGGTAATGGTGGCGCCTAAACTCTGAGCCCCGAGACAGGCGCCGCCGAGAGCCGAGGACTGCCTCAAAACCAGGAGGCTGAAGCCACGGAAGCGGTGCTTGAACTTGTCAGATGACGCCACTTTATTGAGGACCTCAGTGAAGCCTGGCTCACAGACGAAGAGACACGTAGGAAGTGAGATTTCTTTGCGACAACGGCTTCATCCAGACACGTGACAAGGAAATAAAGGATGATGTGTCTGACCTGGTTTCAGAAGCTTCCAGCTCTTCCACACTGAACCTTCACACAGGATAGGCAGACCGTGGTCACCGCTTAGCAGAGGCTTATAAGAGACAAAGAGATTCAGATAAATTCATTGAGTCTATGTTTGTTTTGTGTGTGTGTGTGTGTGTGTGTGTGTGTGTGTGTGAGGACATTACCTCCTGTGCAGCAGGTAACACAGCTTCGACATGTTTTGCCAGGACTCTCCCAGCCTGAGTGAACACATACAGACACAGAGCGTCGCCTGCCTCTGCACCTTTGACGCAAACACAGTTCTCATTTAGCTTCACTTGTTAATGTTTTACTTTCTCCTGACTGATCGGTGTGTTCGATTGAGGAGGATCTATTAGAAGAAATTAAATAACAGGTGAGGGACATTACAATCTATGATCTCACCACTAGATGTCACTGAATCCTTCACACTGAACTTAGGGTTATACCACCTACCTTCAGCCAGCTTCTTACAGAAACCAGCAAAATGTGACTTCTGGAAGTTTCTGTAGAGGTGCGGCAGCATGCCCATCAGATCTGACACCTGGGAGGAATTTCATTTTTTGTCACAAACATGTTTTTTTTAAAAAACATATCTCAGCACTTGCCTAATCAAATTTGTTTCCATACGAACCACTAAATGTGTACGATTTTATGAGATGTACGAGATGTAAAGTGATTGTTTTCTTGCCGTCTGACCTGGAAGTATTCCTCCATGGCTTTCCTGACATGAGTGGTGTCATAAGGAGGCAGATTGTCTTTTACACCGTCTTCACCAGATTGTCGATTAAACTTTATATTTTTGTATATTAAAAACGCAGTTTCTCTGTGTCTATGCGTTGCCATGATCAAACACTTGAAAGTCCCACGTTTAGTTCACCGCAGACTAAATGAGAGGTCCAGAACTGCTTAAGTATGACAAGATGAAACAGAACATAAGGACTAAATTTGATTAAACTTGATATTGATATTTTGTATATTAGAGCCTACATCAACCCTCAATCATGGTGTTGATAGTCTAAACAGTCACGTGTAGAGATACTTCACATGTATGTAATTTGGTTAGAAAATGTAGTGAAGTAAAAGTTGATAGAATTAAAAAAAAAAAAAACTCAAGCAAAGTACAGATAGTACTTTGAAACATAAAACATACTTAAGTACAGTAGTGAAGTATTATTCTTTGTTTGAAGTATTATTACTTAGTTACTTCACAACACTGTGGTTACCTGATCCTTCATCACCCATCATGTGACCCCAGCCTCCGCAGCCAACCTGGGACCCATCAGGATTGACTAACTTGCAGTTTGAGCCGGTCCCTGATATCAACACTATACCTCCTACAGAGAGATGAACATGAGTCAGTCTGAATGGATTTATGATACCAGGGAAGATCTCACTGGGCCATAAAGATTCACATGATAAACAATATCACCTTTACTTGGCCACACCTTAAGAGGTTAAAGTATCAACTCCCACGCTAATGACAATGATGATCTCAACTGTAGTTTTTTCAAATATAAACTGCAGCTACAATGTAAATATATCTACGGCAAAGTTAACCTAATGTACATACGTATAGTCTATGTCGATGTATAATAGCATTAAGTAATATTTTATTGACGACAGGTAGCAAATGGCTAATTACCACGATTGCTGGCGGTTGCCATAGCGCCGATGGCATCAGTAGTGATGAAGTAATGCTGACTCAGACTGGGGAAGCGTTCCTTCATTTGTGAAATCAGCTTGTCGATGGCGTCTTTTTGCTCCCCTCCACTCAGAGACATACCCTGCACACGTACAACAGTCAGTGTTCATGTCTTGACTAAATAATTTCACAGGACGTCAGTGAAACTTTAGATGCGTTTGCGTGACATCAGCGTGACTGACCAGTGAGTACAGTGGTGTGTTTGGATCCAGTCCTGCCTCCACCTTGGCTCTCTGGACCATGTCGTTGATAGTTTCAATGCATTTGTCAACTCCAACCAACTTAATACACACAGACAGACACACACAATCACAAAAAAAAATGTATTAGAGATTTTGAACTGAGCAAATGTTTAAGGCGAGTAAGGAATCCCAAATCACCCTTTCCTTTATATTTCTCCATCACCTACGCCTCCTACTTCTGCTCACCCAGTGGTTGGTCGATGGTCCCTCTGTCTCTGCCAGGATCTTCCCATCTCCTGACACTAAAACCGCCTTAGAATGTGTCCCTCCACTACAGCAGAGGACAGACAGGGTGAGAAAAACTCAAGTCCATACATTGGATCATTGAAGAAATAAAGACGGACCAAACAGCTGTGATGATATATATATATATATATATATATATATATATATATATATATATATGAATGTTTCAAACATAGAGTCATATGTGTGTAATCTTCAAAGGTTGCTTTTGAATTTAAACAGACAAGAATCACGAGACGCACATATTACTTCGCGTGCCTGTCATACTATCAAAGTCCTTTTTTAAGTCTCTGTTACTGTCACTGGTCAGAACCTGTTTCACTTTAAGCTAAAACGCTACATTTATGTTTCCGCTGAAACACGAGCAACAGACTAAAGTCTCCACCAGTTTCAACTTATAACCTTTTAAAAAAAACATAAGCAAATGTTTTTAGTATTTTAAACTTATTCTTCTTACCCTTCTACTCCGCCGAACACCGATGCCATCCCTCGGTTCCTGTTTTGGTACTTAGAAGGCGCAAATATCGCGAGAATACGCGGCTGAACTCTCACATACAGTGTTGATTTAACGCCACTAGATGGCAGCGATGTTTAAAATCACATACAGCTGAATCAGAGCTGAATGATTTCAATTAAATATTTGATTATACTTTGACACACACAACAGTTCAAGTCATTTTTTATAAATTATGTAAATAATTCTGAGATTTTAAATGAAAACACTGGCATTGGTACAGAAAATATTTGTGGTGCAGTTAAAGTACAGAAGTATGAAAAATATGAAAAGTACAAGCGGTTGTTCTATCAAACAGCTATCACATAAAGACATATTCAGTGGTTAATACTGATGTATAATGTTAAATCTTTAACAATGTTTTTATCTTATTAAATGTACAAACTTTCAAACAGTAAAGTTATCAGTGACTTCATGTGACAAAATGCACAAGGGTGAAGTAAAAGAAAACTTTAAATATAAATATCAAAACACAATACAAATACCTCAGAGCTGTCCACAAGTTAATGTGCCACTTAAAGTTACTTTCCGCTATTTATTTAAGTTATTGAAGTTTCTAAAGCAAATATGTGACCAAAGCTGAATGACATGGACAAGAACAGACATTTCCAGTTTGTGAAAGAACCTTGGCCAATTAAAAACCCATTTTGTGTCTTGACTCATGGTCTAAAAATCCGTCCCCGCTGTCCAGAATAATACTGAGAGAAATTTTGCACCATTTTCTTATTATGGGCTGAAAACAGGGACAACTTAATGTTAGCCAGTAGGAGGCATCTGCAACACATTAATAGTGGGGGCCAGTTTCTCTTGCCAATATAGACTGCTTGAAAATAACTGTCATGGTTTGGCAACTTCAGAATATGCCTGTAGTTTAAGTATATAATCTTATATGCAATAAAAACATGTTCGCATTAGGAATAATATCAGTTTTCTGTGAGGTTTATGGTCCTGCTGTGAACTCCTATGCTTTATTTGCCAGTATAATCATCACCTGTTGTTTCGAGCATAAGACCATCATTTATATTGAGCATGTGGTTTATATTTGCGTTAGAAAGTGCGTGTGTCAGAGCTAAAACCGACGGAGAAGTTACACAAGGGTGAGGAGGTGGGAGGAGGAAGAGAGGAGGGAGCAGAGGAGCGGCTCGGTGCGCTCACCACGCGCTGCTCACTCCTGCAGGGACACGGCTGCGTCAAGAGCCGCGCAGTGACCACCGTACCGGAAGTGGATTATTTTCATTTCCATTAAATTCATCTTTCATGCGACATATGTTTTTATTTTCATGTTATAATATTGTAAAGCCTAGAAACAGTGTGAACTTATTAATAACATTTGCAAAAATCTTTCAGATTACTAATAAATCATCCTGATGTCCCATTTTCTTATTAATCACTTATTATTATGACGATTAAACTGCTATTATTTGGCATAAGAATTCCTGTAGTAGAGCTTTAAAAGTACATTTCTCTCTATAGATCAAGTGGGGAGGTCTTAATTTAGATGTGTAACCACCATAACTTTCCAACATATTACAGTTAGTCAGATTAAATCTTGTCACAACCAGCCATCATGTGCTGAACCTTCATGGGGTCTCTGATTGGGGTCGAGGATTGTTTGTTGTTGAAAGGCCGGATGTCCAACAAGGAAACTCAAGCATTACCCTGTTGGGACGGTCATATTATTATTATGTCTGCTAACACATCATACACGCTGATGACTCATATACCACTTTATCTGATAAAAGGACAAAGTATGTGGAAATGAGACGATCCTTTGACACTTTGTTTTGGTTTACACTGACTATTTCAGTTTATGTCAGTTATTTAAACAAAGAAACAAACACGTGCTTTCTCAATTGTTAAAATAATTCCTTTTATTAATTGCTAATCAATACATTGTGGCAGTTTTTTTTGTTTTGTTTTTGTATAATAACGTCGAAACTTGAAATAAGTGTCCACACTACTATATAATTCCCGTTAAAGCAATTACAAACAGAAAGAGTTGTCAAATTGTGTTTTATTATCACGCATCCAAAACTTGAAATTGTTTGGTGCTTTTATTGTGAAGGTCTTTACCGGAAGCTCTGTGTTGCGCGTGAAGCGTGACTTTCCACCGGTTCAGCCCCAGAGGGGGAGTGAGAGGCGACAGATAGGCGACCCACCGATACATCTAGACTTTATTTAACTTTGTCGGGACCACTCCGCGGTCGCTTGGACACTTCATTTCCACCATGACGCCGTTAATTCTCCGCCACCGTCACCGTAAATACGTTTTTTACGGCTGTTGAGCGGAAGTGAGAGAAGGGGAAGTTGTTAGAGGATAAGGAAAAAACATAAACCCTGCTCAAAAGAAGAGTGATACTTTTTTTCTTCTTCTTCTGTCAAGTTCAAGTCATTTTTTTTGAGTCTTTTGTGGAGGAAAGGGGACCCTGGAGTGTTAGTGGGCATGGACACCCACATTAAAGAGGGACAACTTTATGTGCAGCATCAGAAGTTTGGAAAGGTAAGTAGAAGAAAAACACTTTTATTTTGTTACTACGTTTGTGGCGTTGACATAAATGACCCAAACGTAAAATAAATATAGCCAGTTCTCTCACAGTGGACGTGAACATAAACATCTAACATCAAACATAAGTTTTAAAACTTGTCAGACACATTGATTGTCTCTGTAGAGATATTAGACAAATACCAGGAAAGAAAAACATGTGCAACAAGTGTGATGAAGCAACTGTCAGGTCTCTGCTGCATGTTATCAACAGCCTAGGTCCTTATGAAAGTGCAAAAATTGAATATGATTCCTCGTGATCACTACAGGAGAGTTTATTTTTTCTAAACCGAGGAATGAGGATGTGTGTTAAAAGGTTACAAATAATCCCTGATTCCCTGTTGAAAAAGAGAAAGGAACAGTTTACAGCACATATTGGTGCAATTACAGAGCAGTTCAGTGTGCCCAGTGTCTTCAAAGAAAGACCTGGTGTAGATGCAGAGAGAGGAGAGGAAGTTATCGAAGCGTTTCACTGATCTGGCCTTGTTTTGATGTGGTGATTTGGAGTAAACCTGCTGTGCATCTGTAAATGTGTGTGCATGTGTTTAGTGAGTATGACCCTGGTGTTCTGTAGCGAGCTACAAGCCTATGAAACCAAAGTGGAGCAAAGTGAGTGAGTGTTGCATGATGAAAACTGTCATGTTTTCTTTATCACTGTGTCAAAGATGATTTTCCACAATAATCACGTTAAGTAAAAGCAGAACTTGCCGAGGCTCATCTTGAAAGCACAGTCGACAAAAACAGAAGGTGGTAGACATGTTTCCACTTCGTCTTTGCCTCAGCTGCACATGCAGCTGTCCACATCGCTGCAAACATGATCAACAAGCTGCCTTCATGACACCAAACGCTCTGTGTGATCAGTCTTTATACTTTAGTGTAGGAGGTCACATGGCAGGACTGGACTCTGTTAAATGTCAGTGATAACAGCTGTATGTGTGTGTTTGTGGGTGTGTCTGTGTGTGTTTTAAGTCTTAAGCCTCCATGCAACCTTGCCTGTGGTCTGGATAAGAACTCATTTACTCTTTCAGATTTGTAAAGAGGGTCTTTGTCCCTGCGTCTCTCTGTCTGGTCATATGACATGGACCAACAAAACATTCTGGCCCCGTTTCCTGCCCTGAAATCAAGCGCACCACAATAGATATTCATGCTGCCACAGCACAGTTTCTATGCCTTTTCTAAACTGTTTACAGAAAAGGAACAAAACAAAAACCTCCATGTTTTTAAAAATAACGTTATCTTTGCCAGAAGTTGGTTAAAACAAAAACAAAACAAAACAAAAAAAAGGCATCAGAGTAGAGATGAACAGAACAGGAAGCAGAGAGTTGGTCGAGCTGAAAGTGTTGAAACTGAAGTGAGGTTTGTATGGTGAGTTATGCAATTTTAAGAGCTGTCAGTGGACAAGACGAGCTGTCTCATACAGGCTCCCACGTGTATGGTTGGAAAATGTGATTCAACAGTGAGGCGGCAACGTTTGAGCGAAGAGTCTGCGTCTGTTTCTGACTGAATCAGATTTTTTTTTAAAAGTACCCCTGGTCATTCAGACAATGTTTTAATTTAGTGGTAGACAATAAATTAAGTCTTACATCTTTAGGACCTCAGGACTTCCACCATCACTGTTACAATTACACAAATATTTCCATTTTGTTTTTTTTACGCAGATGTCGAAACACGTCAAACCCACGGCCTCCTTCATGTCCACGTCTTTACGTTTCCAAGCGTCAAGTTTCTATCACAGGTTTTCTGTGAAAAACTATAGAATAAAAAGTCTCCAGTCCAAGCAGAGACAATCCTGATGTAGTCATCAGGGTCTTTTTTTTTTTTTTTTTTCAATTTCTGACAAGCTATGTAAGACATTACAGACTTACGAGAACAGACTGTGGGCTGAAGGTTGCTGGGCGTGACAAGTAAAGCTGAACTTCATGTGCAAAACTGGTGTAGTGCCCCCGGAGAAATGTGAAAAATGTGTCCCAGTCTCCTCTCTTAACACACAGCAAACTATATTTGCCGCTTCTTCTGAAGTTTGACGCACGCTGCTTTACAAAAGTATTCATAACATCCAAGGCACGATGGCCTCAGTCGGATGGATTCACATCTGAACAATGTCAACGTGTAAACTGATGTAGAAGCAGGGCTGCTTCAAGTTGAGATGATAATGATGGCATTAAATGTGGCTATATACTGAAAGAGTCCTACACTTCCTACTTCCTGCTTGATCATTCTTCATTTGTAGCTGACAGCTGACTTTGCGTCGAGACTAAAATGCGTTAAATGGAGTGATTTGATGCTCTCTACATGTATCTTCTTGTCTGAAATGTACAATCGCATCCAATCTACATGGACCTGCAGGTTGAAGTTTACCTGCCGCAGCTTGCAGTTCCATAAAAGCCTTTTAATCTGATCTTCACATTGACTGGCACCGACACCGTTTGGTAACGGTTCAATATCAGCTGAGAGCTAGCTGCCACTTGAACAGACAGGGTGTGTCAGGTTAAAGACGCCCAGAGGCTGCGAGATTTATACCATAATGTTATGTGTCCAAAGTCGTAACTAGCTAATGGATTAATTAATGAGACTGTTAGGATAGAGCTGCTCCTCTCAGACATTGTGCCAAGTAGTAAATCATGTGTCTGAGGAAAATAGTACCACATCACACTTAGTAGGAAGAACTCATAATTTATGAAGAAGTGACTTCTAGGAAAGTGGGGAAGTCTCTCTCTCTCTCTCTCTCTCTCTCTCTGTCTCTGTCTCGATACATAAGCACATAATGTATACTCTGCATTCTCTGTAGAGGCATTTTCGGGAAGAGGGGTATGATTTTGTCATTCAGTGATGCCAAGTGGAAAGTGCTGAAACACTCGTATGAGTTCTTACTCATGACAATGATAACAATTGGACATTTGCAATTCCTTCCGTAGGCACATTTTATTAGTCACTATGAAGTGACTATAAATTTGCCCATGGATTTTTTCACAATGCCTTTCATTTCCTTTGAATTGTACTAATAACTGATCAGCCCCAAATACATCAGTACAGCAGAGTAGTCGACGTCTTCTGGTACAGAACAATCGGTCCTGTCATGAGCGTGTCCGCAGACACTACAGGCTGATCTTCATCTGATGAACAGATAACCAACAATTTAATATTACCACACGCTTGTTGTGTTGTGGAAATATGTCAGTGCAAGGTTTTTTTTGGGTCCTTTTCCTCCAAATCACACACACACAAGAACATTTTTTAGTAGATTTAGATTATTGATTCTGTTTCCCACACTGTTCATCACTTCCTGCTCTTTGCAAATGGAAAAGAAAAAAAAAAGTGCTGCAAGTATATTTTAGCTCTCTCCAGTTCATCGGTAACAAATTTGATACCCGTTTAATCATTTAAGTCATTTTTTTGTTAAAAAAAAATCTAAAAAAAACGCATTACAATAGTTTTCTTTTGTTGTAACTGAATCTTTGTGTGGTAATTTTGGATGTTTGGTTTTCCCCACAGGAAACCACAGGGAAGTCCAAGATCCAGATCTAAATCTAAATCTAAAAATCCAATCACTAATCAAAAAAAAAAAAAAAAAAAAAGGTTACTCTGTAGGTGTATATGCAGTTTGCTGCAGTTTGGTTTTAACTCAGAATGTAACACACATCCTCCCTTAATAGGCCACATCACGACCTAGTTATCATGTGAAACTTGCACAATAGTATGATAATTAGAAAGTGTGGCACATTATCACTCCTATGAGTCACATCTTGCGTTAAAACACCACTTGTTCATTATAAGAATCATGATTGCCATAGATTCATTTTTGAGCTCAGTGTGTCTCAGTTTTTGTTCCAAAAAAAAAAAAAAAGTACGCTCATAAATGTACATTTATGTCCAATTTACTCCACTATACCGCTTCAGTCCTGATGAAGAAGCAGAGGACTGAGGTTAAGGCAACAGAGAGTGTGTTCAGAGCAGTGGTATATCTCTCATTTGAAGCACACACACATTTCCCCTTCACACCTTCTCTTCACCTCCACCTAAATACACATTATACACTCATGTACGCAGTCACACATCATACAGTTCCCATCTGTTTTCTCGAACTCTCACTTTAACACACATTAACGAGAAAGGACACGCTGATGCACACACATTCTTTGACTCCCTCAAACACACACACGCGCGCACACACACAAACTGATAATCCCACATGCTCCTGCAGTATATGTCATTGAGGTCACTCTGTGGCCAGTGGGAACATTAGGTTTAGATAAATAACAATGTGCCAGCTAAGGAAGAAGATTCTGTTTACATCTGTCAACCGTGCTGAATATAAACCCACACACACACACACACACACACACAAGGTTAAATAAAGATCCCCTGCTACATCACCATACTTGATATTTGCTGTCAATGTGCAGCTGATGCCCAGAAGCGAAAAGTAAAATTCTATGGTAATTTAATCCCACTCTGACATATGTTACAGTATGTCAGTAATACAATGGCAAATGTGTGAGAAATGAAAATGTGATGTAAATTCATAAACAAATGAACCAGCTGGCCAATGGAAAACAACTATGAGGACGTGGCAAGGACATGTTGTCATTTTTGGTCTATAGAGAAGGATCTCACAAGAAAACACAACCATCACGATGTATGTCATCTTCAGTGTTGTAAGACAGGAAGAGCGGATGCTAATGCTGTAAGAGCCAGTTGGTGTTTTTTTTTTGTTTTCTAAAAAAACTCGAAGCAAAAAATTGCTTCAAACGTATTGGCATAGCTGTTTCCTTCTCTCAGAAATGCACAGTGAAAAAAAAAAGGCACTCTTTAGCATTCTACATGAAATTGCAAGATCATTTATTTCTCTTATTTGCGTTCCTACTGTGTTTTGTGAAATGTCCAGGTTTATGAAATATATCTAAGCAAAGGCTTTCAGTGTAAATGTGTTTTATTTCTTACACAAAAACAGGTGATTTTGAATCAGTCTTGAAAAAGCTTTTTCCATTATGAATATAAAGCTGCGTTCAACCATATCTCTTTTATATATATATATATATATATATATATATTTTATTTTTTTTTTACAGTAATATCAATTTTTAAACCATAGTCGGCTTATGATGGTCAAATATGACGTGTGTAGTGAAATGGAGAAACACACACACACGTTTTGGTATCAGTTAACTGTGTCATGTTCTCATGAGGAGGCAGGTGAGGAAGTTTCTCTCCCTCTCCCTGTCATGATCATTTTTGCATAATTTCCACTCAGGGTATTAGTGGATGATAACGGTCTGTTGCCTTATATGGAGCTTCATGCAGGAGTGCGCAAACACACAAACATAAACATACATCATTCACGTACATTACAGTTACACATCTGTATCGACTGACAAGAATCTGTGTATGTTTGTGTTTAAAACAGATGGCCAGCAATGGACCGTAGGGACTTAAATTAAAAACAATACAAACAGATGTAGATACACATACAGCATGTACATACAGATGAATGCTGAGAAACACCTGGGTGCAAAAAAAGGAAGCGCAGAATCCTTGGTGATGACAATCCCACGCATTTCCTGTCCTTTCTGGCAGTTGATGCATGTGTGAGTTAAGACACTGATAAAGCTTTTACGCTTGTTCTTGTCTTTATTATTAACGGTGACATGTAGAAGTTACGGCGCAGCTTTTCCAGCTTGTTAAGAAACGAGGGATAAATGTGAGATTGTGCAGCAGCTGTGAGCCGAGGTGGCGGTTATATCGGGCCCATCATGCAAATAGGATAATTACACCTTTTAAAGAGAATCACATGACTCTGGTTGATAGCAACGAGCTGATGTGTTGCTAGAGTTCATCTAGTGCCATAACACAGCGGTCAGGAGTTGACATGTAGTGTGTTTATTGAGTATTTGCATATTTTCATATGATGTAACCCTTGCCCTAGCTTCTAAATAGAAGTTTGTTTACAACATTAAACTTTCACTTCTGATTCCTCAAGTGCAAGATCTGATTACAAGCCTAAAGTGTTTGTTTGTAGATTGTGACTGAATAGACAGGCTGAAATACAGTATATCTTGGCATATATGTACTTTTTTTATAGGTTGCATGGTTATGGATTTCAAAATTGAATTTGCATTTTATTAATGAGAAGTGAAGTTTATGATTTAATATTACCATTACCATCGCTTGAAATATCTTTTTTTTTTTTTTTTATTTCCACAGATCACAAGTTTACACACAGATCGCATTGAAGCTCAACTTTAGAACTTCTAAAACTTTTAAAAGTCATGGATTTATGTTTAACATGACAATTCTTCTCCGTCAGTTAGATTTTCCTTCGTCTGTAGAAGGATTTTTAAACCGCTGACCTTCATGTCACAAGCTCAGTCAGCTTCTTCCCCGCTTGGTAAACGTAGGGGAAAACACACAGAAATGTGGCTGAGATGAGTGTGTGTGTGATGTCCAGAGGGTACAAGGGTTCGACAGGGATTTCCCAAATAAGTTCATGTCTTTGTGTCTCATACAGTTTTACCATAATCGCATGTATATTAGTTTCTGTAGTGAACACACATAACCTCATATGTAGTGTGGCATCACGTCCGCCCTTAGCGCTGAACATCTGGAGGCTAGCATGCATTCTGATGCGCGTCTTATTGTTCAGTATTGTGTGTCATGTTTGGTCATGTCCCTGTTTGCTTCCCGTGGAGGAAGAGATCATTGTTAACTGTTCCTCTTCACCACCGTCCTCAGCGGGGGGGGGAGAGGCCTCCGTCACCTGCTCTGGACCAGGTCATGTTTTTAACCTGTTCGGGGCCATTAAAAATAGATGAAGTAGTTATAACTTTGAAGTAACATAAAACACTTCCAGTACGTCATTTAACAACAAGAAATCAATAAAAACATCTTTTTTTTAAATTCAGAAATCACAAGCAAAACATACAGTTACTTTAGGATGACTCCTATGATGATGCATCTGATTTGTATTTTAAATTTAATATTCTGATCATGATATTTCAAAGCTGCTCACACTGGTATAATGTAGTTTCTGGTTTTGGGTGAAGATTTTTTGAGTCATAGATTCAAAACTTTTACTCATTTGAATCAAATTGTTATAAAAGTATCAGTTTATATTTTCAGGGGAAACGGTTCTTTTCACTGTGAGCAGTGATGACTAATGCTGTCAGTGTGGTCCCACTGATTGTAGAGGAAACAGAGGTGTGTGCAACAGATCTGAGTCAAACTGCAGGAGATTTATCACTGCATGCCTCCTACATTAAGCCTCTGTCAGCTTAGTAGACTAAATGCAAGAGAAAGACGCGGAAATATGGTTTTGACTCACATCTTCTGTGAACTTAAAACGTTAACTTTTTCTTTTGTCTCCATTTTCGATTATTTTTTTTGCGGCCGGCTCAGCTTTTTATTTTTTTTTTTTTTTTTGCACCCCGTTTCTGTCTGAACCAACCACACGCTCAATGTCTTTTCCCCGCCTCAGGCAGATGTGGACAGGACTGATGTGTGATGGAAAAAAAATTCACATTTTCTGTTTCTGTTTTCAACCTTTCATTTTTCCGGTCGTCCTCTTCTAACCTGTCCTCACACTTTTTCCTACTTTCAGTTTTAGTTTATATTCAGAAATGGCCCAGAAGCCATTCAGTACAAAAATGTGTGATACCCATAACTACAATTAAATACATAATACATATAATTAAAATATTGTATATTATATTAAAAATATTGTAACCTGCAGCAACATGTTCCTAAAAGCAATTTTTATACTTTTTTTCAGCTCAGTTTTTGGGCTCCACTGTCTCCTGTGGGAATTGTCTGGCTCTTTAACTTTTAAAAACTCCTCTGTTTGACTTGTACTTGCCGTACTTTTTCCACTGAAAACTGCTGCCTGCTGCAGCTTGAACCGACATCGTAGGCACCAATGAAACTCAATCACAGTGTGAAAGTTTCAAGATGTAAAATGACAACAGTGATCTGAAAGATGATGCTCCGTTGAGATGAGGTTATTTATTTATTTATTCTTCTTATGTGGGGTTAATATGGAAAATGTCTTTCCTCTTTCTCACCTGTTAGAAATGGAAGAAGAATTGGTTTGTCCTGTACCCCGCCAGCCAAAATGGCATTGCCCGCCTCGAATTCTTCGACTCGAGTGGAGGGGGCGGGGCCGGCGGGGGTTCGGGCAGCGGGTCCAATGAGAAAACCAGGAAGCTGGACAAGAAGATCATCCGCTTGTCTGAGTGCATTTCCATCCTACCGGCGCTGACGGAGAGCTGTCCCAAAGAAAACATGGCAGCGTTCTGTGTGGAAACCAATGACAAGACCCATGTGTTTGCTGCAGAGAGGAGCATCACCAAGGACTGGATGGATACCATGTGTGACATCGCGTTTCAGGTATCTCTAAACTTTTCCTCCCCTGAAATTTCCAGGTATATGCATATGTGTGTGGCACAACACAGGGTGGTCACTAGTGTGGTGTGTTGATTTAGGAAACAATCTAAGTGACTAATACGTGGGTGGATGTGTTTGTCTTTTGTTCTGTCAACAAAATACTTCTTTGCTCTTTTTCACTATTTAAATAAACACAAAGCTCTGATTTTGGAAGGAAAGAAACTTAATAACTGCTGCTTTAAACAGTTTTCATCTGAGATTACATTTCATTTCAGTTTGTTTGCATCAGATTTCTCTTTTTGTCTTAAAAATGTCTCAGATGCCCCTGGAGTGTCTTTCTAGTCCACAACTTCTATTGTGTGCATGTACACTACACACACATAGACATGAGCATAGCATATTTGCAGAGAGGAAGTCAGAGGGAGTTTCCAGGAGGAAGACTCTATCCGCTTCATTCTCTATTGCGACACACAATTTTTTTTTCTCTTTCCTTTCTCTGACTGTCTCTTTTTGGGTCCATGCTGTCATTTTAGTGGTTTCCTGCATCTAGTTCACCTCAATCAATCTGCAGAGCAAATTCTTGCAAACAATGTAAACACTTTAAAAAATGATATTTTACCACTATACTGATTTGTCTTCTACAGGGAGGAGGCAGCAACAGCAGCAGTCTTGTTGCAGACTCTAATGGAGGACTACAGGACCTGCAGATGTCGGAAAACCTCATCTACTACTCCAGAGAAGAAGGCAAGGACAAAAAACACGGTCTCATCTTGTGATAAATTTCAGTTCTGGCAGTATGGAAGATCACTAATGAATTATGTTTCTTTCTTGTTTGTCTTTCAGTGAATGAATTCTGGGTGAGCATTCAACGCACCGAGGCATCAGAGCGTTGCAGGCTAGCAGGCAACTACTGGTTAAAAGCAGAAAATGACGTATTAATCTTGAAGGATCCAAAGACCAAGAGGAATGTGCTGGTGTGGCCGTACAAGCTGCTGAGGAGATATGGGAGAGACCGGGTGAGTGATACATATACAGAAATAAAAAAAAAAAAAAACCCCAGTGAGCTGTTTGATTGATCTCTGACAAACTTGACAAACACAGGCTCCACCTTGTTAAATTTAAGCCCAGACTATAAGTTTTGATTACACAGGAAATGTTTATGATTTATTTTTAGTAACATCTAGGTGTATGTGGTCAAAGCTTTGATGACAATGATATTAAGCTTTACAGTTTGTGGTTTTTCTGTCACTTGTCTGCTGCTTCAAAGCTGAAAGCAAGACTCTAAAGGTGACCTGATGACATTTAAAGACTGTGTGAAGTCTAGACACAAATAGATGAGACAGTTACAAATAACAGATACAAATTTTGACTAAAGGCACAGACTGATGCACGGAATGCATGTGAGTTTGTGAACAGGATAGATTTCAACAGTGAGTGAAAGGAAGTGTAGTAATAAAACAGATATACTGAGAAAACTGAAAAGTTCAGTGGAAAAAACCCAGGCAAGCTTTTGTTTTTAGTGCCAAAAAAAATGATAAATGAGCGATGACTGGAAAAGATTGTATGAACTTCAGTGACTAGTTTCCATTCCTTCAGCCCCATTTTGATATTTCTGACACCTCTGTATGTATTTATTTAGTCACACGAACTTGGGCGCATATTCAGTATTGTTAACGTTCCCCTGTTTTGTCCCTCATTCTATTTCCTTTTCTTTCTTTCCCTGTTTCTTTAGGTAATGTTTTCATTTGAGGCAGGTCGGCGCTGCGACTCAGGCCCCGGAAACTTCACTTTCGAGACCAAGCAAGGAAACGAGATCTTCCTGCTGGTGGATCAGGCCATCCAGTCGCAAAAGGCCCAGGCTGAGGAGCGCCACCTCAGCTGCCCCCTCAACTTGGACCCAGACTGCCCCATGTCGCTGCAGCACATACGCAACGCTGGTGGAAGTGGCGACAGCAGCAGCTGCAGCAGTCGAGAGGCGGACGGTGATTCGGGTGGCAGCAAACCAGGGTCTGCTGATGGCGTGCTTGGGAAGAGAGAAGGTGGAGATGGAGGAGGAGGAGGAAGAGGACAGGGAGGTGGAGCAGCAGGAGGACTTAAAGGCAGGAGCTTACCAGAACCACCAGCCATGTTGGGGGTTTTGGCAGGAAGTGGGACCTCTCCTAGAGGAGCCGGAAAAGGTCAATCCTCAGCTGATGAACATGCAGGTCTTTATTCTGAACCAGCCGATTCGGTCCGACTGCCTCCGCACAGTTCAGACTGTCTCTACTCTGACCCCGTGGACAGCATCAAGGGCCAAAACCAAACCAGCAACCCAACCACCCCTCCGGTACCGACCCCACGCCTCCGACCATTAGGGGATGAGACCTCAGCAGCTGGCGTTCAGGGGGATCAGCTCCACGGAGGCACCAACCACCGGAAGCCACCGGACCTTTACTCACACGTTTATGATCAGATCAGCCTGGAGCTGAACCAGAAAACAAGTGCTATGAATCTTAATGGGGCCACAGGTGGAGGAAGAGGAGGAGGAAGAGGAGTGAACAATAAAAGGAGACCCCCTGGTGGTCAAGCAGAGGGAGCGTCATCACTTCCCGGTTCTCTTCCGGAGCACATATACGATGAACCAGAGGGTTGCGCCAAAGGAAACATGAGCCTCCCCGCTAGTTTAGGCATGACTATTTACAACGAGGCCCGCTTGGAGCCGCACAGTCAGAAGAGACAGGAAGAGGTGGCGTCGGGGTCGGAGGGGAGTTACAGTATGGTTTCACTGCCCCCGGAGACCCACAAAAACACTCCAAGTCGTGCCATGCCATATCCTCCAGCTCCAAAGGGGCCCAAACCGATAACTGCTCCCAAACCGGGCAGGGGCATTTTTGGTCGTAAGGAGCCGGTGCCGTTGCCCCCTGGGAAACACGGAGGTCCTGGGAGTAATGTAAACAACAACAACAACATCTGGGGTGGTGGAGGAGGAGGTGGTGGAGGTGGAGGAGGAGGGGGTAGGGAGCTGTACAGCAAAGTGTCTAAACATAAGGGTCTGCCGGCTAATTCGTGGTATGACCAACACCACAAAACACCGCTGAGATCACCAGATATTATTTACGACAACCTGGGAGATATTTGACATTTTTATTCCTACGTGGACTGAAATGAAACATTTTTAAAAACCGAAGCGACACAAAAGGAGAAAAGATCGATGTCGATGCCTTTCATTCTGTGAGCACGTTTTCTCATTTCATGTTGCTTCCATCTGTGGACTGGAATAATTATCCAAGAGAGTTGATTCATTTGGAGTGGATTAGCTCACAACTATGAGAAAACCACATTATGGCTGCATTTTATGCAACTATTATAAGGCCACCCTCTGTCAGTGTCTGTGTGTGTGTGTTTGGAAAAGAGAAAGTGAGTGAGTGTTTGCATGGTCAAACCCGTAATTGGTGTACCAAGCCACAGTGTGGTTGGAGCAGGCACTTCACTTGGACACACACACACACACACACACACACACAGAAACCGTATGGATTTGCCAAACGGAGCTCTGCCTACAGGCTTCACTTTAACAAGCTGAGAGAGCGGCTTGGCTGCTCTTTTACTGAAAGTTTGCCATGCTTATGAAGTGACTGGGAAACATGTTGTTGCACTGCTGCTTTTCTGTTTCTCTGCAATATGAAACAATGTGACAATGAGAGGTTATTGTTTGACTGGTTTGGAGAATCTTTGGCGGCTAGAACTTTACCAAAACAAAACAAACCCTCTCTGTTGGTGTTTTCTGGACTGATCCATTATATTGAATCTCACCAAATAGGGAGGTGTGTGTATCATTATCAGCCCAGGACACTAATATGTGACGTGGTTTCATCCACTGAATCAAAAACAAACAAACAAATAAAAAAAACAAACAAACATTTTTTTGCTACTGTTTTGATGGAATCATGAACGGTGGGACTTTAAGACCCAGCCTGGGTCTGGGAAACAGACATACATGGCTCATAAAGGGTCACATGGTCCTCATGGGGCTGCTGAATGTCAGTGGCAACTTCCTGCACAAGATAATATTTGAATCTTTTATGTTTCTTTGTAAAGATAAACTAAATATCTGACTAATCAATCCCCTGCAATGTGTCAGTATATGTGTGTATGTGTCACAAACAGCTGTGCTGTCTGTATATATATATATAACTAATAATAAAAATGGCTCAGAAAACCTCAACTAGCTCTCAACAGTGGATCTGTAAATAGCAGCATTCCCCTAAATGCTGCATCACCACTTCCTCCTGTGTGTTTGTCCCATTAGGGGCCAATCAGACACAGAGTTTTGTGTTTAAAAGACTTTTCTGTTCAGGACAGTGAAGCAGTCTGACCTCATCCTTCACTTCCCTCCCTCTGCCACGCTCTGTTTTTGTTGTTTCAGTCGGTTTCCAACCATTTAATCACACCGTTAAAAGTTGAGCCTCGAAAATTGAAAACAAAGACTTTCTTTCTTACTTTCTTGTTTCTCGCTTCCTTTCTCGCTCTCTGCATTAATTCTGTTGGTCAGTTGCTGTGGCGACCGTTAATGGCGACTGGTTTGCGTCGGACACGCTGTGCATTTTAACAGCAGAGAGATACCGTAAGAAGAGGAGGGCAGGAGCACAAGATGGAAAGAGGAGAAGGAGGAGGGACGGGACGATAGAAGGAAAAAACAGATAATTAACATGGTGAAGAATGTAGCAGAAAAAGGGGGAACTTGTGGGTGATTATCCTGAGCTGAGCTAAGGGTGAGGAAGGAGAAAGGAGCAGGATTTAGAGAAAGAGAAAACGGAAGAAAAAGATGCTGACATGATGAATGCTGGCTAGATGAACCTGTCTGTGTCTGCTTGGCTTACAAACAGGTACAGACTGTTCCCTTCACTGCTGCCGCCGCCGCTGCTGCTCTTTATCCCCGTCATCCCTATTTATCCCTCTCTCTTTATTTCCCCACCTGCTGCTGGACTGCTTTTCTGGGCAGGAAACTTCTCTAAAAGTAACCGAACTGCAGTTCGAGGGTAAATTTCCGAACTCTAGCCACCCCGCCTTCCTCTGTTCTTTCAGACGGAGCAGGGGAAGAAAAACAGAAAGAAAAAAAGAGTGACGACAAAACTTCTGTCTTTCTCATTAAACTCTAGGTGAACTCGGTGGGGAAAGGGCACACACACATGCTCAAATCACAGAAGATAGCACTCTTTTCATGCTTACTGCTTCACACTTCCTTTCTGAAATATGAAAAACAAGCTGTTTACACATTTACTCAGTTGGTCTGTGTGTGTGCTGAAAACTTTGGACAGATTCTGGTCATAAAGTGAATGTGACTGACTTCTCTGACTGCTACTGTGCTTTACCTGAACAGTCTCCAGCTGTTCTGCTCTTAGAAATTATTTTCATTGGAATTTTTTTCTCTCTCTCCAAACAATTTCCCCTTATTTTAAATAATGACAAAGAGCAACATACAGAATTAGAAAGCTAATTTTCATGCCGATAAAAGCCAGTCAGTTTGAGCGGGTTCACACGTGACTATAGGTCTAATAACGGTGTAAACGCTTTCACTTTTTAGTTTCTCAATTGAAAACAGCAGCTCAAAATGATTGCTGGCTGAAAACTTCAGATCTTATTCCTGTTACCAAAAGCTGCTCTTTGCCTTCTCTCATCTCCTCTCCTTCCTTCCTCACATTTCTCTCTTCATCCGCTTTGACCTGTTACCCGTGTGCAGAACAGTTCAACCAACAGCTGTAAGAATGTGTGTGTGTGTGCGCGTGTGTATGTGTTACAGCTATATGTTCGTCTAATGTGTGAAAATGTATTAACTAGCCTGTTCCTGTTAAGACTGTTCAAAGTGCTAACACAGTGGTAGAATCAGCATATAAAATGCATGAATGCATTGCACCAGTGCTGCTATATAGCTTGCACATCCCCTTGTATATGTGTGTGTGTGTGTTTTGGCAGCCTCATAACGAAAGCATATCAGAGACCTCACTTCATAGTTTCAGATCAACCTCTGTGCTGTTTTCTGTGGGAGGTCTGCAGGAAGCTCATTATTATTAGTATTATTATTTTTATTTTTTGCTACAGAGCACCTAAAGTTTCAGCTTAAACGATCATGTTAAAAGATTAAACATCTTGATCAGTTTTGAAAAATGGGACAAAAGCTGCACAACTCTCTGCACAACACTCATCCACCTTGTGTTTGTGTGTGAATGTACGATGTTCATAGCCACATGCTTCTATCTTTAACCAGACAAGTCTTATCCGCAGGTTTGAGGTGTGCATTTCTGCATGCAGACATCACACACACACACAAACACACATATATATAACCCACATAGTCATCAGATATTAAAATGGTAGTCACTGCCTTCCTGTTCTCATCTCTGCCTATCCTAACATTGTATAACTGTCTTCTTCCCCACAAGGTCTTTTGGTGGGTCATTTTTTTTAAAAGGTCAGATCAGATTTACTGTAAGAGAACAGGACCAGTCCAGCTACAAGAGGCAGTGAAACTTGCCATTAACACAAGCAGGTGCTTCTCATGGAACTGTTTTCGCACGCTGAGAAAAAAAAGTGATGAAGCAAGTTGAAAATGTTACGCCAGCAAAATAAAACAAATAAAAAAAGGTTATGCTGTAGCTTTATGAATCGACTTTATAAGTGTTAAAAATTTACAATGAGATCTGTGATCAAAGGTCGAGCTGAACAAAAACACACTGTGCAAGTGGTGTACACACACACACACACACACACACACACACACACACACACAGCGACTGTGTGGGTGTTTGGGTCAAATAAACGCAAATGTTATAGTGGTCAAATTTGCATGTCTGAAGATGAAAATGCACCTTATAAACTTATATAACTTTTATTCCTTGATAACAGTATATTCACTATGCTCAATACGATCGGTAGCTAGTTACTAACTTCGTCAGGTAGTGTGTCATGTGATCATCCTACATTATATCAGGAGAAGGTTTATAAACAACACGTCTCTTGTGACAAGATCTAGTATTTAGTGTGTCTTGCATGTGATTTGTAACGGTCAGTCAGTAGAGAAATAATGTGAATCGAGATGCCAAAGCGCTAAAATGAACAACGATCTGTTGATACATTGTTAATAGAAAATATGTAAAGTGTGTTTAACTAACAAACTAACTAATTTCCCAATAATTTCATGTTGACGTTCAAGCTAAACTTGTTAGTGCAACAATATTATGAAATTAAAATTGACAAATATCAGTCAAATATATAAAAAAAAGACTTTAACATTTTCTCCTCAGCAGATAATGATAATGCTGACATGTTGCCTGTGACTAATCCTGTGAAATTTCACACCTGTCAGCTGTACTTCTTAATATAAAAGGTGGGACTGCTGCATTTCCTCTTTCTGTTGTAAAAATGGCACATGAAATGTGAGAGGTCTTTCTTTGACAAGGACTCATGTTTTGTCTTCTGACACACCTGAAACTCTTTTCTTTGACTCAACAGACCACCAGCTGTTATTTTTAGCAGCATGGGGGCAGACCCATTCAGTGGTGTCTGAGGCAACGTTTCATTCACGATTTCTCAGCTCTCAGCTCTTTCTAAAGGAAGGGAGGTGTCTCATTCAGTTCCTTAATAATTCCATGTTTTTTTTTTTTTTTTTTTATCATTTTACTTTTATAAATCTGGTTTTCACTGTTAAATTGTGTTTTGTCTGATTTTGTCTCAGTGATATGCTAATGATGACCATAACCAAACAACAGACTTTTCTAGACTTTCTAGACCTGTGTAGGAGTAGAGGCCTTTTAGGTTTTTATCAGTAGGATTATAATTTAAGTCCTGCAGATTCCTGACTTCACCTCTTCGCTTCCTCCTCACAAAGATGCACTTCCTCTTTCTGTTCTTACTCAGAGCTGCTTATGAGAGAGTCGATCATTCACAGTTTATAATGTAACTATGAATTATGCCGCTTTAGCTATTGTGTTTTTGCCCCGTTCTTTTCTGTGTACATTATTAGTCCTGTGGTGACGGATGACAACTGCAGGAAGAAGACTGTACATTAGTACAGTTTTTGAGACTGATAGAGAGTCAGGGATAGAGTTTTTGTGTGTGTGTGTGTGTGTGTTCTAGTGATTGCAACAAAGAAGGAAATGGAACATTGAAAATAAAGCAGGAAGTCACAGCACTAATATTAACCTCCCTCGGATATAGACACTGATGAGACAGAAGAAATATTATTACACTTTTTAGACAGGCAGGCCGCAGAAGTTCTTTTTTAAGACCAGAATGGAAAAAGTCAAAACACTTTCTGAAAGGGCAAAAATATTTTTGTCACGTACCAAGAAAACCAAGAGATCAGTGTTTAAAAATACACTGAGCTTATCAGCCAGTGTCCTGCCCATGCCATGATGTACAAGGACGTGTGTACACTGTCTGCAAAATGAGACAAAATGGTGCAATGAAAGGTCATTTCTACACCCTCAGGGAAATGATGAATCAAAACTGAGGAGACAAACTGTCTCCTGTTCAGTTGTGACTGATCTCGCTGTCTATACTTGCACCAAGAAACTGGTTTGAGTTTTGTACCATCTCAAAGTGACCACACAGAGTCCCATCGCGGTTAGCGCCAGACGAGACTCAGATTCTCTGCTGAGTCCTTATCATCACAGTTAATGAAATGATACGCTCCTATTTTTACTCAGTGGTGCTGTAAAGTTACGCCTTAACACCTGAGAGCCTGTTATTTTTACACCTCACATCTATTTTTCTGTTATGTGTGTGAAACTGTTCTGCGCCACCGCAGCGCTGTGTCTGAACGTGTGTGTACACACATCAGTAAGTGTAATTAGCAGCAACGGCCCCTTCTGTGTGGATGCAGTAATACTGTTAAATAAACTGCATTAAAAAAAAATCATCACATCAGTCACATGGAGACTGACACCTGCTGACACTAAATTAAAAATATTGGAGGAGCATACTTGCAGACAAAAAGAGACATAGATCAATACCCTGTGTTTAATAAACAACAGTGATCGGGGATTTCATTCACTGGAGGAAATAACTTTTAAACATTCCCCACAATGCTCTCTGCTGCAGTACAACAAACCACTGAGTCTCTTCTGTAGCGATATTTTTGTGTAGCACGTGTGCTCACACGCCTGAAGATATCTTGATGTATTTTTCACAACAACAATAATGGTGGTAGCTATTTGGTCAGTGTTTAGACATTTGAGCAACGAAGAGTGTCCAAAACATTAGCTACTGTTTTCCCTCACAAGAACGTTGACATAAAAATGTTTCTTCAGGATAATTTATTAGCTCAAGTTTCATTAACAGTGTTAAAAATACAAATCTGAGATAATAAAGTTAATAAATATTTACTGCCCAATAATTAGTACCACCCTGAAATGAATTTGTAGAAGGAATAAGTAACTGCGATATTTTCCTCTTTATCTCAAACAATAAACTAGATCAACATAAAAGCTGAACAGGAGCCTGAGTGAGTCAACACTGAGATAAGGACAGTGGTCATAAAAACAACAACTAACAAAGAAGTTTCTATGAAAAGAACTCTTGCCAAAACCTAAATAATGTCCTGAGTAATGCAACGCTGTCTGTCAGATTCACTCAGAATGAATTTGCAAACACAAACAATCACACTTTTGTTACTGTAGGTCACATCCCATTAATGTCTTACAGTTGTGACATTTAATGAGGAGTGTGTCCGATAGCATTTAGGTCAAACAGGGGAACTTCGGCTTTGACCTTTTTTTGGGGACAGAGAAGCTGCTGTTGTTCTGGTTGAACAAATGTATGAAATTCAAACACACTGAACGACAGAACCAACTGAGTGAGACAGAGAGACGGACAGGACGGACGAAGAGACAGAGAGAGAGAAGTGGGTAAAATGTCAGTGGGTAGTTTTGGATGTCCACTTGAATTCTCTTCAGAGACAAAAGAATCGTTGTGGTTGTAATTTGTGAATGCGGAAGTCCTGTAACATCACAACGTCATGAAGTCACTCGCCACTGGCTACTCTCTAATGCTATAAGGTTCAGCAAGGGGGTGGAATGGCGGGAGACTGATTAAGACTTGCCGGTTGTGTGTGTGCACGTGTGTGTGACTAAGCTCATTGACGAGGATTATATTAATAAAAGTGACAATGAATGTGTGTAACAACCAGTATCTACGTATGAACATGAATCTGTGAATTAATGTGTAAGTGCACAGAATTCAGCAAATGATATAACTGCATGAACTCATATTGACCCCTTCACACACACACACAACTGAAATTTCTCCTCGTCAGAAGTTCTCATGTTCACATTTTTAGTGAACATACTGGAGTTTTTCATCAGTGTTGTCTCGTCTCTGTTCTCCTTCCATCCACCCCCCTCTCGCTGCCTTTCAACCCCCAGAGAGAGAAGTGGCTGTGGGGGTGAAGGAGAGCAGAGAGGCCCCTCTGTCTGCTGCTCTATTCTCTGTCTCATTAAAACAGTGAAGCTGTGTTCAGACTGGGACTTAAGGGCAAAACGGAAAAGGAATGTGCATATGTGTGTTTGTCTATAAGTACTATAGTGTTATAGCGGCAGTGTGGCTGCTTTGTGATGTCCCAGTTGTATTTATGTAACTACTTTCTTTCGGTTTGGATTTTTTAGTTTTTGTATTTCGTTTTAAACTGTGTCAGTGGGTGTTAGTGGTTATGCTGTAACATGCAGACAATGCTTTTTATACATCCATCAGTTTTTAATCTCCCCCCTAATCTTCCTCACCACCCACCTTTTGTCTTTCTTTGTCGCTTCTTGTTACTTTCCGTCCGTCCCCTCTGCTTTTTGACACTTCCACGCTCCCATTGTCCTGCTGTTTCCCTTCTTTTCATCTTTTCTCTACCTTTTTCATTGTTTATGTGTGCGAATGTTTAAGTTTTGCTGCCTCAGCATTCTAAAGATGGCAGTGTGTTCAAGCCTTACTCTCTCTCCCTCTCTCACATACACACACACACACACACACACTGAGGCTTATTAAACTCACATCTAGCTAAAGTTGTTCGTGTGGTGAGAATAACTTGAGATGAAAAGAAGCTGTAACCACCCAGAGTGCAACACAAAACAAGAGTGTATTCACAGCTTGTGACTGCGTGTGTTGTGTACATTTATGTGCAAATTGGTGTGTGTGTGTTTAAAGGCTTTGTGAGCTGTCTGATTACTCACAAACTTTACAATGGGGACTGATAAGCCAAATACGTGTGCGTGTGTGCACTGACTAAGCTATATTGTTTTTCACTGGAAGGCCCTTTGATGGTCATATTAGGAGTGTGTATGTATTGTTGTTGGTAACTTACCTCACAGACCCTCTTTCTCTCTCTCTCTCTTTCACACACTCTCTCCTGTTATTGTTTTGCTCTCTTGGCCCATGTTTTTCCACTCACCCTCCAGTTGTTTCAACTATATAACCATGGACTCATCATCGTCTTCCTCCTTTCGAGAAGGAGCTGGGGCCCGGCAGTTTCCACTGCTTCTTCTGCTACTGAGGAGCGTCAGGGCCGGACGGGAGGCCTTGGCAGGAGGAGGACCCAGGAAGGAGGAGTGGGAGGAGGAAGAGGGCATCGGAGCCACGGTGGCCCTGACCTTGCTGTTTGTTCCCTGATGGCGACCCTGGTTTTGTGGCTGAATAGAGACAACACACATCCTTTAACTTGAAAACACTTTTATAATCCTACTTACAATTGTAACAATAAAACGAGTGTAAAACATTTTTTGAGTAATAGTGTAGAGAAGGGGAGGCTGACTTTTTGCTTAAGGCGATTCATAAGAGATAATACATAACAGGGAGTGACATAAAAGGGAGTATGAGGTTCTGAAGGAGGTGAAACAAAACATAGATAAAGAATTACAGATGAGAAGAAAAGAGGAAGGAGACATTAATAGATATAGAGTGTTTGTTCAGGCAAATCCAAACATGAAGTGAAGGGTTTACCACAGTGCCAAAGAACAGAACAAAAAACATGCAGAGCAGAACATTTTCTCTGTGTTTCGCCGCTGTAGTGAACTATTTGCATGTCAGCAGCCTTATCAACCCTGATGAGTCATAATGCCAACAGCCATATACTCTCAGGTCACAGCAGTTTTCAGCCCATGTGAACGACACAAAATGCATGGATGAAATGTTTAACTTTCACAAAGAAAGACATTCATCATGTGTCAAAAATAGACACTTATTATTACTGTATTTTATATTTATGTTTTTTTTTCATTATCAAAAGCTTGGAAAATATCACTGCTGACTATGCAAACTCTAAAATAAAATAAACGTACAATTCACAATGTGATCTTCCTGAAGACTTTCTACTCCAACCACTGATTTCTAACACGCAGCCATGATGAGTTTTTGTGATAATATCAGTGAAATCTACTCAGGTATATGCTTTATGTATTCACACTTAACGTCAGCTTTGCTACGTGATAATTCCGCTGTACTACAGACCTGAGAGAAAAATGCAACACTTTACAGACATTTGTTGCTAACCTCCCACCTAACCTAAACTTCTCACATGGTTTTGTTTAAATCAATCCTCAAGCACCAACAGATGAGCTTTGTTCTCTCATTAATCATCACACAACCTCCTCATTTAACTGAGCAGCCTGACCCCTGCACTGGGAGCCACTGAACTATTAATTACCTCACTGTATATAAAATAATTAAAACTAACTTTACCTTTGAGCAGCTACAATAGTAAAACACTACTGTTTACTGTTTAACTTTGGTAGGTTAGGTTTTACTTTTGTAATCAAGAATTTATACATTGTGATATTAATAGTTTCAGAATGAGTATCTGATCACTTCTTGAATCCCTTATAATAACCTGCCAGAAGGGCATGTTGCTGGTATGTCTGATTATCTAAACCAGAGGAGACAAGAGTTAGTGCACGTGTTGTAGCTGTCATTGTAAAACTGTGTCAAAATGATGAGGGATACAGCTATATCTGTTTACATGAAAAATATCTGCCTGTCTCTGTCTTGAGATACATTTTAACTATTTCACTTCCCTAAACCTGAGAAAATGAAATTTTACATTCAGAATAAGTTTGTGCTTGAGTGTTTTGAGACCGAAGCTGCCAGCAGAGTGCTGCCATCTAATGATCAAGGAAGTGAGAAGTAAAGAGGAAATGGCTTTATTAAAGCACATACACAGCTTTAAAGAGGATTATAAAAAATTATTCCTACTTCAGTACATTAGTATTTACTCATGTTACAATCACTGATCTCATAGTGATATGAGCAGTGCATCATGAACTTTATACAGATATAAAGCTGTTGTGTTTACCTGCCGGGGCTGTCTGTTGACTGTGGCCTTAGCGCCCTCTGGTGGGTGAGACTGCTGTTTCTGAGCAGCTGTTGACTGGAGCCTGGAATAAACCATAATCATCGTCATCAACATCATCATCCATATCATGTGCTTGTTTACCACCGCTGTCAAAATCTATCACAATCCTCCTCATCTATTACAAAACAACTATCAATATAATTACAACCTTTATCATAAACATCATGCTGAGCTGAGACATCGACTCATCACTCATTTGGTTACAGCGCCATCATCCGTAAATATATACACTCTTCTAATGTTATCTTAGCATCTTATTATCATCCTTGATGACATCATCCTCCTCCTTCTCATCTGCAGCCTGCTGTGTGCTGACCTGTACGGGTATCGTGGCTGTGAGAGCAGACCTCTGCCCCTCAGGTACTGGTAGAGGTTACTGCTCAGAGAGAGAGGGCTGAACACAAACTCCTCGTCCAGCTGAGCTAGACAACCCTGAAAGAGACCGATACACACAGTCACTAAACAAAACAGTGTATTTGTCTAGACTGCTGTTTGTACAGACTTTACACTACGACAAAAGAGAATAACTTGAATATGGAACTTGAATGTGGAAGCAGACAGATAAGGTATTGTTTAAAAGTGGATGTTTTGGTAGTTCTGGTACAACCTCAGACAACAGAGACAGCTGATGCTCGTCTATAGTTTGTTTATTATGATCAGAGGTCACCTCACCTGTACAGTCTGCAGGGCATCAGGTGCAGGGTCCTGAGTGGACACGGGCAGTGTGCAGGGCAGCAGCAACTCTCTGGAGACCACAGGCTTCAGGAGGAGGGAGAGAGACGGGGACGACTGGAGAACATAGTGAGAATACACACCTATGTTGTCCACAAACACACACACAGGTGTTATGAGTATACACACACAATGACTGATGAATCATTGCATTTCTCACATTCACACACAGACCTGGCCCTGAGCCTCCAGCTGTGGACCGCTGGACCGGCTCCACCTGCAGCAGCAGGAACATGTCACGACTCTGAAAGAGGAAAAATAAATCTCACATTAAACAACTTCACAACGTCAACGTCTGCACGACAGAGAGGAGAACTGACAAGTGTCAGTCAGGGAGAGAGGAGGGTGAAGAGAGTGCACAGTTGCAGTTGTAACAGCATCTAAACTAAGACGGTGATAAGGTCTTTGTATGGTAAAAACAACTGTCTGTGAACACATTCACACACCCTGAGTGTATGGCAGAGTGCGTGGAACAAGTTGTGGTTGGTCTCCATTTCATCCCAGTCCAGCTGCCAGCAGGTGGTGGGGCGGATCACCAGTGGCAGCCCGTACAACACACTCTCACACACTCCATCTGCACGCAGAACCCTGTAACAGTAATTATGCATGATGAAGATACATTATTGAAATGTCTCAGCTACAACTTACTAAAAACACAGGGATACAGCTTGTCAAACTCAGAATATTAACACATCTCCATCCCACAAACAGACAGAATTAATCAGAAATCGACTCCTGCTTGTTTCACAGGGTTTCTCTAATGTTTTTTAAAACCAGAATTATCTGTTTACATATGTAACATGTGACCTGGATACGCCAAAGTCCTGGTCAGAACAATTACACTGGCGCTCTTGTGAGACCTCAGGGACAAATTCAGTTGTATAACATAACTTTTTGGAATAAAAAGCAATTCGTTGATGCAAAATTCTTAATTTCTTCATTCATTATTCATGTTTTTGAATGCGCTTTTCTTGTGTTTGTATCACTGTTCTGTCTTTGTCTGTCACCACTGACCATGCAACTAAAGGAACATTCTGGAGCTTTAAGAGCTATTTTTCTGCTCCACTCAAGTTGTTTTGAGCATTTCCCAGCTTTTCACAAGCAGATGAATCCAGCAGAACAAAGCGGACTCTGATGTGATGGCAGAATTTCATCTGAGAAATATTTCACTACTCTGCTATTAGAATGGCACCATTCATATGCAGACAAGCTTTTACACAATACAAACTACATTACACACATGGCACATGGAGCACATGCTCACAAGTCTTCCCTCCCTCCAACGATCCACAAAAACAAAAGAGAATGAATGTGCCTGGAAAAACTAAGAGTCGACATTTTGACAAACATGCACACTAAGTTACGGCAACGTCTTACCACAGTAGTATTTTGGGTTTCTGTCTTACTTGATTACTTTCAGTCTCTGTGGTTGTTGGGTCTGATTGGATGAGCCCTTAATAACAGGCAGGAAGTCTCGGATGCTCTCAGTCTTCACTCCCAGGTTTGGGTTCAGGGGGATGAGCGCGGGGCTTATCAGACGCTCCTGCATGTCACACTTCACACACACTTCACAGAAGACAAATATCATGTACTAGACAGTTACTCTGCATCAAAAACTTAATCTGTGTTCATATAACTACGTGTTTAAATAACTGTGGAGGTTGTGCTTTTATCGTTTTATCATCTGCTGAGAGTAAATGAGTGTGTGCATGTCTGAGCGTAAGTGCAATAACCTGGAATGAGACTGTCCATCGGGCTGGGCAGCAGGAGGTGGAGGTGCTCTCTGTCTCCTCCCTGCTCTTGAAGCCATGCCTTTAGCACCGTTTCCAAGGCGAATGCACTGTTTTCCACTTGTTGCAGGTCAATCTCTGTTCCCAACATCAGACCCTCTACACACACAAACACATGGAGGCATATGTATTTGGATATAGGTAAATATAGGCTTTAAATTCTCAAGATACAAATAACAAATTTAGCCCTAACATGTATTGTCTTAAAACAATCAAAAGTCATATTCCATTAACTTCAGCCTTCATGTTTTAACTGTCAGACCCTCTTCTTTGACCACTAGATGGAAGCAACATGTAACATATTCTCAGATAAAGTCATAAACAGGTGGCCTCAGTGACTGACAACTCTTTGAACTTGTTGACATCTGAGGGCTTCAGTGTCTCTGGATCATCTGAAATCCCTCTCAAGTCTTTCTGGATGAGCAGACCGCCACTGATTTCCTGTAGGGAAAAGCAGGATTGCATTTTGGATGTGAACACAAGATTCGCAGAAGATGCAGCCTGACTGCTGCTCTGCTTTGGTTTATTACAGTAAATCTCTGTCTATCCTCCCTCATTTTTTGTGCCAGTGTTTCATCCCAGAGAACAGAATGAATTGACTCTGTTTTCTTTTCCCACTGATTTCCACTTATCATTACAGAAATGAGACCCTACGGACCTGCCCAACCCTCCTCTCCTCCTCTCCCTCTGTGCTCATCCCCGAGTGTCCATTTATTTTTTGTGGACTAGACACAAACATTATAGAATGCCCCCTCCACTCCTTTTCCTCCCTCTATCTGGTGTTTAATAGTTAATGACCCATCAGGCGTTAACTAATGGGACTGAAGTGAGAGGATCAAGAGGCACTGAAGGGAGAGGGAGGGAGGGTATAGATTAAGGAGAGGATGACATAAACGGTGATATGTAAAGAAAAAAACAGAGAGGATGGATGGAGGATAGGCAAAGTATTTAAATTCTCCCAGGCAGGAAGTTTTAGGGAGAAAATGAGAAACCTCAAATTCCTGGAATAAAATTTGTCATTGCTTCTTTTCATCTGTCAGAGCTACAGTAGAGAAGCTATTTATAGTTCTGGGCCAAAGTTTTAAAAGTGCTTCATGTAGAAATAAGTTCATCTGAGGGGAAAAAATTGTGTTTGCTATGTTTTTGCTGATAGACACTCCTGGTCTGATCCCAACTGGGTGATGAAAAGAAGGATAAAGGCTTGATGGGGGTGAAAGAGTATGATAAAACATCTACTAAAATTCTCCTTTTATGGGTGAAATCAAGATGCTTTGCTTTCAATTTGGATAAAGGCCACATTGCTCTTGCTCATACATTAAAAAAGAACTGAAAATACACAGTGACACAGAGAGAGAGAATAAAAGGACAGTTTAAAGGAAACAGGGCCAGAAGAGGGTGGAGAATCAATTACATTAACTCAAAAATAATTAGATAGACGCGGAGGTAAGCAACATAACAAAGACATGTACAGTCAGGAGGAGGAATGAAATGGAAGAAAAAGAAAGGATGTGTTCTCCTCTTTATGGAAATGGCAACAAGGTTGAAGCAAATCGATCCCATTCCCTCCAGTAATGTCTCTCAGGGGAATAGGAGATGAGAGGAGAGGATTATGGGAATTCGTGTAGACAGAAAAAAAGGGAGGAAACTATAAATTATGAAAAAGAGCGAGACCAGGAGAGAGAGGGTGGAAGATAGGAGAGGAGATGGATGGGAGTGGTAGGTGAAAGATGATGGACCACGCTGCCGGAAATGCTGCTTGTAATTAGACCTTGGAGTATGAAGAAACCTGGGAAAAAGAGAAAACTTCTCACAGCAGCATAAATAACTCAAAAGAGTCCATCTCATGTGTATGTGTGTTTGAAAGCTTTGCATACAGATATATGTTAGAATCTGAGTGGGGCAGGTTCAAGTAGTTAACCCTGATGTGTGTGCTCAGTGAGACAGTAAGGACCTGCAGTGTGTCCTAACACAAAGCTTATCATGACTGATTTGTTTACCCTGCTCAACCCTCCTACAGACGTCTCTCCCTCTCAATCTTCTGCTGAGCTCATTAACTGTGTGTTCACAGTAGGTATGCACGCTATACAACAAAAATCAATCATGTTATCATTCCTCCTTCCCCAACTCTATCTCTGCATGCTTCTTGCTTTTTTTCTGTTTTCTTGCTCTCTGCTCTGTTAGAGTGAAAGATTGAGAGTCGAATTAAATCAAGAGCCAGACCAAGTGACTCAACCCTCTGATCTACAAGTCTAACCGAGCTCCTGAATCTCATTAGTGTGTCCTCCATGTGTATGTGTATGAGACAGGATAGAGTGTGACACATATGCTGAGGTAGGGATGTGGCCATCAAATCTCATAAAGTGTGTGCGCGCGCGTGTGTGTTGTAAATGTACAACTGCATAGTCACAGAGTCAAATAGCTCATGAACATGCATGAATGCATGAAGGTTTGTGAACATCATAGTCCTTGTAAATTGTCATCAAACGATGGAGAAGAGGTCATGAAATCCAATTATTTCCCCTCTGTCATAAAGCCATACACACCCTGAAATTAAAAACTGTAAACATTAAGTTGTTTGGTTTAAGAAGCAGTTATCTTTGACCTGTCAAATCCACACTCACACTATTTTAATATAAGAGAATCAATGATTAAAAATAACTTCAGACTCTTAGTCGATAAAACTTGACCTCTTTGACTGAAGCTGTTATGCTTCATCTGCTGCAACAGTTAAGACACTTGGATTTTAACTGCAGGAAATTAGCTCCTGTTCCTGACTCATCACGTCGATAGTAATGTACCGTACTGTACTGACTGTGAAAACAAATCTCCATTATGGACAATAAAGACTGTATCTGTCTATCTAGAAACACACATTACGTAAAACACAGCTGCTAATGCCGTGTCTGCTTTCTTTTACATTAGCCTCTTGCTTCTGGCTCCACCTGTCTAATGAACTTTTTCCCCTCCAGATGACTCTGTTATGGCTCCAGATGTCGATGTACAGCTGAGATACAACACCTCTTATCTGTCAGTGTGCTGGTTCCGTTGTCCTGCTCAATATCTGGCACTGTTGAAAATGTCGGGAGGGGAAAACATATCTGTGATTCACCTCCACGCACTTGCAAATAACCTCAAAACCTTGATTAGATGAAAATGCAATGACTTGACTTGGTTTAAATTTCCCTGGAGACGTCTGCTGTTTTTGGTAAATGGATGAATGACTCCTTCCTGATAAAGTTCCTCTGTCAAGAGGGTAGGGGTGTTACTTGTTTACAACTCAAGTTGCTCTTGAATGTGGAAAAAACACATTAAAAGTGCAAAAATATATAAGCATAATCTGATCTACTGCATTTCCCTCAGCAAACAAGATGATTTGCTGACCTTTTGCTTGCAACATCACTGAATCAATGTAAAACCATTTCCTACCATAAAAAACATCTTAACCATAAAATAAATCTGAAGTCACTTGTTCGTCTTGATTATCAAACTGAACTGTCTTTGTGTTTCTCCTCTAGTCACTGAATGCGTCAGAGATGTGGATGATGACTCAGACGTCTGGACCAGCATGACTTTTCAGTCCTTTTCCAATAAATGGCACTTAAAACTCTAACATTTTGAAAAAAGAAATGACTTCCATACAGTGAATCAGCTTAATTAGCTATGGCTGCCTATAAGACATTATTTCTTTCTATATGGAAACATTTTTAA
Source organism: Polydactylus sextarius (assembly GCA_016801845.1). Taxonomy (NCBI): domain Eukaryota; kingdom Metazoa; phylum Chordata; class Actinopteri; family Polynemidae; genus Polydactylus; species Polydactylus sextarius. The sequence continues at coordinate 6,346,587 of CM028929.1, forward strand.
ATCAGTGACTAGGATGATATAATTATTTTACAAATTATGGTTCCTCTTCTTCCCAGTCTCTTTCTCTTATTGCCCCTCTTGGTGCTATTTCTCCTTGTGAGTCTCCACTGTCTGTGTCCCACCTTGGCCCACCCCACCCAGTAATGGTTCCTTTCACTCTGTGCATTAGGTAGAGTGCATCAGCCTCATGACCATCGACCAACGAAACATTAGCTTGTGTGGGGAAACCAGCAACATGGTGAGCTAATGCACTACTAAGCCAGGAAGCAGACCACTACACTACAACCCTGTTTTCAATCATTTGGATATGGATCAGCTTTGCCATATTCAGATAATGGACACTGTGTTCTTTAATGGTGGGAATCTTCATGGCAGTTAATTCCATACAGATCATGTTAATGGGGAACTACTCTGTAACATCAATAGTTGGAAATGTTTGCTCTGATTTAATATGTCATTTTGAGTTCATGAATTATGATCCAATTTAAAATGCTTTTTAAGGCCTGTTTATCTATTTCCAAGGACATATTATTTCATGTATATTACAGCTTTTTACTGATAACAGTTGATGAATAACAATTGCATTAGAGCTGGAAGGAAATCAGCCTCTTTTTCAGTCATTTATGTACGTACAGACTTTAAGTGCTCTCTCTGAAGGGCAATTCCATTCATTCATTTGTTCATTACAACTTGGCTGTTACTTCTAAATGTTTGGCTCATGATAACACTGCTCTGACAACACTGCTCTGGATATTGCTTTTAGCAATCATTTTATTATTAAATATATTAAACATTTCCATATCTCTCAGCAATGTAACTAATAAATTAAACTAATTTAATATTCAGATATATTAATATTATAATAAAAGCTTGCCATGATGCCGTTCTTACAAATCAACAAGTAACCAGCAATGTGTCAAACTGACATAGAGAAGAGTCACTACTGTCGTATCAACCTACTGTATCTCTGACATTAACTTCATACAATGTACATAAACATGAAGGAAGTCAGTGGAATTTCCCTCAGACATTCATGTATCACATATGGTGTGATACTGACACACACTATGTCCTTGTCTATCAGTCTGTCTGTGTAAGCACTGATGATGAATAGTTCATTGATGTAGATTTAGACTGTGACAAATAGGACATTGATCATCAGGCACTCAACCAACCCAGCGGCTGTGTGACCTAATTGCTTTGCAGTCACTTCTGTTAAAGCCATGCGGTCACAGACACAATTAAAGCAGAAAGACACTTGAAAAGGACGTGAGGACGAGGAGGGGAAATGACAGTGCTGTTACATGGCTGTCATCTCTGAAAAAAAATCTTTGATAAGGTCAAAAATGGGAAGATCTTTTTTTATTTTTTTTTATAACAGCTCACTGGGTATGTTTGATTTTGTAGGTGTGTAAAGTTCAAATTGAGAAGAAGTTGGTTAATAAATTAATGAACACCAATAAAGTCCCGCTGCTAATACAATATTTCCTGTCAGCTACCATAAATCTGTGCAGGCTCCAAACGACTACTGGAAAAATTATGTAAACCAGGGATGTGGGGGAAGTTGAGCTGCAGCCATGTTAATGTAAATGTAATGTAAATAAATCATGTTGTAATGAGCACGACCGGCAGACAGAGAGCAAAGTGACAGCTAGAGATCAGAACTGCTTGATTTCAAGCAGAATGAGGAAATAGGAGAGGGTAAGACGAAGAAGGACACAGAGGCTGAGAGAAGATGGCAGCCGGATGACTTCTTTGAAGCACTTGAAAAAGACACGCTGTAGACTGTATTCATGAGAGGAGAGGGTTACAGAGAAGGAATGATGATGAAAAAAATTTAGTAAGTATCCTTTTTTGAGGATGTACAACAGTTTTATCACAGCTGTGCTTCTGGCTCTAAAATAATTGCTTTCAATGGATCAACAAAACCTCATTCTCACAGTGACGCCCACGTACCAGTGTTGTTTAGTGTCATGAGACATCCTCGCACTCAAACTCCATAACCACATGAATCTTTGAGCGGAAGAGGACAAGACAGAAGGTGGCAGAGGAAAAAGAGGAGGAAGGAATGACCTTGTTTTCTTTGAGTGACTTGAATGTCAAGATGTGAGAGTCTAGACTTTAGACTAGAGATTAGAAATTTGGAAGATGAGTTTAATTACTGTGTTGAGCACTGGAACAACAAAACATTTAGCATATACTAATACTGTGCTAAGATATCAATGCAGGAAGCTGTTTTGATTCTACTATTTGCTATTTGGTCCTTTCTTACCATCTGTTCTATCAGATGACAAGGCAAAAAAAAAAAAAAATATCACAATCACGTTGACATCTAGGAAAACAATTTTCAAGCTTCATCCCTTTTGGAGTGGAACGTTTGAGAGACAAGAGGGATATGACCGACAGACTGATATAGTGGCAGACAGAGGCGGGCAGACAGAAAATAAGTAGTGAATGTAACAACACCCACTGGGTGTTTAATAGCTATGAAAAACTCTAGAGAGCCATTTTCATTTCTTTCTTAATTCACCCTTTGCATTTTCTTTTAACAACTTTCTGTTCTCTGTTCACTGTACAAAGACAAAAAAAGAAAAGAAAGAAAAGAAAAAAGCTAAAGGGAGTGGTAGCTCTGTTGCTGCAAAATATGTACCTGCTAGCACAGGAAAGTTTGCAAGAAACCATCTTAATATACCGAGGAGTAAGATTTGTTCTATTGAAGTTTTACTCGGTTCACACTGTAGACCTAATATATCAGTTTTCTGGTTAATCATTAAATGAGAGAAGATTTAAAAATCACCTGAAGGCAGATAAGTAAACAAGCTGTTACGAGGGGTTGGATGGAAAAAAAATATATGCGCACGATGCAAGAGCAACCAGTCATTTCTCAGCATGAGACTAATAGGTTCCATATCCTGGTGTGATGAGTGATGCCCGTCTCCATCTGCGCGATCACCTGCTGCTCTGCTAACGTCACACAGAGGTGTGAACAGCCTGACCTTGGCACTGTGTGTGTGTGTGTGTGCCACGATAAAAAACACACGCTCACTTACAAGCATCTCTATTATCACTCGTGTTGACCTGTACTTATTGGAAAATAAACAATACAGTGACACAGAGATGAGATTTGTTCTCCCTGTCTTCATCTGTGCGGCCTAATTTAAAGCCAAATTATCTGAGCGTGTGCTGTGTTTTTCATCTCTGTGTGAAGGTTTTGAGGTAGCTGCGTTTCGGTGCGTGCGCGTGTGTCAGCAGGTCTGGGTGGGGTTTCCTCCTGACCACCTCTGTGCACTTTAACTAAACTGAATGAGCTGACTGTGATGGAAAATTAACTGAATGAATGAGAAAGAGGAAAAGAAAGAGAGAAGGAACGACCCCGGGTTGAGTGGATGCAGGTGTGTGGTTGTAACCGCAGCTAAGAAGAAAAAAATTCTAGTGGAAAGTTGTTTTTACAAAGAACCAATTACACAAAAATGTAGAAATGATGTTTATGAACATGGGAGTTGAGTTCACACATGAGTTGGCTCAACATCACTGACGCCCTGGAGTTCACAAATACCATCCATATCATGATCTGTATCGTGATGGATTTACAAAATGTTTTAATTTTTTGTTTTGGGATTTTAAAAAAATGTGTTACTCACTACAATGAAGTAAAGCCAGACAGTTTCTCCCTGTTGAGAAACAGTGGAGAGATAGTAAGAAAAAGAGAGAATTTTATAATGAAAAGACAAAACTTTCAAAGGTCTCTGCTTGATTTGTCTAACTCTGACAGCTGGAGCCTCATATGAAATTAAGATGAACCTCAGTGTGCTTTTTCTTTACACCAGAGCGACCGTGGATTTGAATCCCTTGATGGGAAGATGAATGGCACTCTGATATTTGTTAAGTTAAAGGCTACAGGCTGTATTCAATTAGCTTTGCTCAGCATAAAGTGTGGAAACAGGGGGAAACAGCTAGCCTGGCTCTCTCCAGATCCACCTACCAGCAACTCTAAAGCTCACTAATTAACACTTTATATCTCATCTGTTTCATACACAGACAACATTTGATCGTAAAAAAAAAACAAAAAACAAAAAAAACTACAATTCACCATTCTTCAGTAGTGTGTATGAGCAGATTAAGTTGGTCTCGTTTGGCGTCAGGTTGCAGGTACACCATCAAGATGACCATAATTAATCCAACCACGTTTTCAAGCATTCAATCTGCCAAACCACCCTCAAACCCTGCCAACCATCCTGCTCTGTAAGTCTAAACTCCATGCTGAGAGGAGGACAACTGAGTAGAAGAGATGCCTCTGGGGATCGATGAAGTTTCACATTATTATTGTAATGTGAATGAGAAGTGAGGCTCACTGTGAGCCCTCCGGATAAAGACGTGGCTTACTCTTTTATAATTCTTGGCTGTAGGCCAATAAATCTCCTCTCAAGGGGCATGCAAATTTTCCAAGTCATTATTCTTGCAACTTGTGAGATGTGTGCACTGTATGGGGTGTAGGAATGGCTTTAGTGTCGTGAAGGAGGCAAATAAGGCGAAGGACGACATTTTTAAACAAAAGGAGCATTACGTGTTCAGGGTGGCAGTAACAGATGAGAGGGCATAAAGCACATAACTGGGGGAAGTGTGAAACTTAATATGATTACATAATACAGAACACCCATAAACTTGGCAACATGCGGATATTCACTTGTGACGTTAGTGTGAAGACTAAACAGGCTCTGTTTAGTATACGCAGAATTCTTAACATGCTGATCTGCAACAGCAGAAACTTTGTTTCATTTGCAAAGTGTGTGAATTAAAGATTCTGGCTCTGATACACATTTCCTGTTAGTTTAAACCTAAGCAGACCTAGGTTTTTTTTTTTTTTTTAAATGAGCAGTGGTTAAGGCAGAGGAATACAATAAATCTCTGGTAATGCATCATAAATCTATGGTAATACAAAGGAGATTTTCAGCAAGAACAAGATAAAAGCCAAGAGGAAATGGGACACTTCACAGGATGCCTGCAAAGTACAAGGCAGGAGAGAGAGAGAGCGAGAGAGAGAGTTGGAGATTAAAACACAGCAGTTTCTTTTCTTTCTCTTCCTAAAAAGAGACATAAGGAAAGAGAAAGGGGAGGAGAAAGTAATTAAGCAGCTTGAGAGAGAAGAGAAAGAAAGGGGAGAAAGTCCTCTCATCTCTCAGTTATGCTTTGATGAAGCGCGGCAGAGATCCTGTGAAGCAGGGTATGATTAAAAGAAAAGTGAAAATTATATGGGAAAATTTTGTTGGGGGGGGGGACCACACACACATATACACACACACACACAGATGAGAAAAGGTGCACAGAGAGATACCATTGAGTCACATATTTGTACTCATGCATATAGACGGGTTCTTAAAAATGTTCTTAAGGCAAAGAAATATAAATAAGCAAGAACACAACCTACAAAAACTGACACATACACACTGAATTACATCTCACTGAATCACTGAATGGATGTCAGTTTGAAAGAGCTGTTTGTCTGAGATATGAGTCTGCTTTTAGACTGCTTCTACCTACACTTCATAGGTTCCATGCAAAACAGAAAACTGCATGAAAAATTAGCTCTTTTACCAGTAATGTGGCTTTATGGTCTGTTGTTTTAATTTTAGCAATAATGTTACAACCTGAATATGTGGGAAAATTTATTTCCCTCATAATTAGTCACCCTCCCACACTGCAGTTATAAAACAACAGATACTTCTGCAGCAAAAGTGAAATTATTCTTATATGGTTTCCTAAAATCGTAATGAGTGCAACAGCAATTATATTCAAGTGAAAACATTAAATGAAATCATAAACAACACGGATGTAGCAGTGGTATTTATACTGCCTCTTCATGAGAGTGAGATCTGTAAAAAAATCAATTATAATCAAGTCAATCAATCAAGTAAAATTTGACACGTATCAAAGAAAAAAGAGGGGATGTAGCTCAGTGGTAGAGCGCATGCTTCGCATGTATGAGGTCCTGGGATCAATCCCCAGCATCTCCACATTTAATAGAAATATTAAGCTTCTTCAGCAGATATGGCCATAGCAGCTGAATCAAAGGTACAAAAGATATAAAGGTTTTATTGCTGAATTATAATAGGTCTTCATATCAGGATATTGCTTGGCTGTGAATCTCTTACAGGAGTTTGTGCTGGTGTGTTTGCTTGAGTGTCTAATGTTTACCCCCAAGCTCAGAGGTACTGTAAATGAGCAATAAAGGAGGCTATTGATGTGGGGAAAATGGGTGGATGGGTGGAGGAGGGATCAATGAAGGGATAATACACAACCTCCACAAGCATTCTGAAAAACAGCTCTGTGGATGGTGTTTAAACAGAATAAAGACTGTCACTTGAAAGCTGGATTTAAGGGCTAAAAATATGTGGATAGAATAACTGTGTTGTCACTTTGAGCGGGATTTGCGAAATAGGTATTTAGATGAAATACCTCTTGACAAAGCTTAGAAGTGATGCGGAAAATACTAAAAGTCTGTGAGAGAATATTTGCACAAATATGATGATGAGACAGAATTAGGCAGCTGACAGTGGGGTTCTTGAGAAGCACACGTCACACAGACTGCACCAACACTGCACCTTTTTATGAGATGGGAAAGGGTTAAACGCACACACAAAAGCCCATCACAATTATGTGCATACAGATTTAAATGCTATGGAGAGGGATGATGAAAATCAGCACCTGTGGGAAATTAGATACTTTGCATATTGAAAAATGTGCCATTGTCATCTTATATAGTCTGTGCATGTGTCAGGTGTTTTCAGTGTTTCTCAGAACATGAATTAAAAGCATGTGACTGATATACGGTAAGAATAAAGCACAGCAAGAGGGGATGTAGCTCAGTGGTAGAGCGCATGCTTTGCATGTATGAGGTCCTGGGATCAATCCCCAGCATCTCCACATCTTATAAAGAGTGGTGCATGGTTAGTTAAGTTATGTAGAAGTTCACTTAGACTGCTTGTGATAAATGTGTGAGAAAAAGCTGCCTCTGGGGATACCTTCTGCTGTCAGAAAAATGAAGGAGATCAAAATTTCTTCTGGCTCGCTCTCTGTCATTGTTTGGGTTTAAACAGGCTCAGAGATGCAGCTCAGGGGACGAGGGCCATGTATTCATAGGGGACAGTAAAACAGTGGTAGTTGACAGTACAGATAGTGTTTGTGTGTGTGTCTGAATAGCTGTCTGTCACAGTGGGTGTCCTCAAGTGCTGACAGTGACTTTGCAAAAATAACACATCTTCCATCCATGGAAGATGTTTGTTTTTGGAACTGATGATTCTGTCTTGACAGTACATGCAAGTTTTTTCTGGTCTGTATTTGCATCAGTGTGCGGACTATGTAGTCGACTAGTATGGCACCAAATCAACTCATATTCAGAGGCTGCGTTACACACCATCTTTCACTGCAGTGAACTCACAGATATGTCTTCTTAGCATGAAATAGTCCTGTTTTATTGAGCGGGAAAATTACCTGAGATGGAAAACAAACCAAGATGTGCTGTGATTTACATAGAATTCAGTCCAGTATTATTATGGTAACCTCTGAAAGCTATATGGTGTTGAAAGTTTTAAGAAACACGGACACTGATACCGATGTCGTGACGTAACCATATTTTACCACCAAGAAGGAAAAATGAACTAACTCCCAGAACGGAGAAATCTGTTGACTCATTTCAACATCTCAGCATCTCAATTTTCTGAAAGGGACTCCTTTTTTAGGTTTGTAATTTGTAGATTGTAAAAAAAATAGTATTTGTGCTTGTATTGATACTTTAACACTAAATTGCTTGTGGAGAAAAGAAGGGATGTATCTCAACAGTAGAATACATACTTTTCATGTATGATGATGGTGCATTCATTATTGTCAAACAGTTGAGTGTGGAACGATGGACACTTCTTACCCTCAATGAGCTCATCTTGGTTAGGTAGCAGGGAGGGGAGGGACCGTGGCGGCACGTAACACGGAGCCACAAAAGCAAACAGCAGTACTAGTAAACTTTCCTTATTGATTATAGTTGAAAACAAGCCGTCAGATCTTGGCAGTCGATAATCACGGTCTAAAACGGCAATCAATGTTCCATTAAAAAAAGAGTAGAAGAAGAGGATATTACGATCGCCATTTCCGGGATGTGTACAACGATGTGAAACAGTATTACCTTATCGAAATTTGCACACAATGGAAGTAAGTACATACAATACATAGTATACTTAGTATACTATATAGAAGTGTCCTAATGGAAGTATCCGAATTGAGACACACTGTAAGATCTGCATGAGTTCTCCTGGTCTGAAAAAAAAGATTGGCATTATGTATCAGACAGAGAGAGCTTCCCTGCTCTCCACATAAATGGCATCCACAACACTGTGATGATGTCTTTAGAGTAAATATAATTTTTGTCACATAAATTTGTGTTTGGAAATTGACACCAAGTCACCAATGAGATGTTAAATAACAGCCTGTAATTTGTTTGTCTGTGTGCAACAGATTGTACATGTCTATTTTTAATGAATAAACCACACAAACATATACACACACACACACACACACGCATGCAGACAGCAGCAGACGGAGGGACCTGGATAGCTGAACATATTCATATTTCTCCAGTCTGGAGGAAAGAAAGTATTGTTAGGATTGGCAGGAACTGCCTTTGGCCTGCAGAATGCATGAAGGATCCAATTCATCCATCGCATTGTCTGCTCCTGAATGTCAACGAGCGCGTCCCGACTGTGTCTCTCTTGGATTTTCTGTGTCACAGAGTTTGAGTCCTTCAGCGACGAGCATGAAGTGGCTACCGCACTAGGATGTAGTGACAGAAGTGTCTAACCATTGAGAACATTTGCAGTTTTAGTGGTAATTTGTGCATTTGAAATGAAAAGCAGTTGTAACCGGTATTTAACACGGTTTAGAACTGAATTTGATTTCCACAAAAGTGGGGATGTAGCTCAGTGGTAGAGCGCATGCTTTGCATGTATGAGGTCCTGGGATCAATCCCCAGCATCTCCACTTTTTTTTCTAATAATACTTGTTATTTTCAGTGTTTTTCAGAAGATGAATTAAAAGCATGTAACTCATATACAGTAAAAATAAAGCATAGTGAAAGGGGGATGTAGCTCAGTGGTAGAGCGCATGCTTCGCATGTATGAGGTCCTGGGATCAATCCCCAGCATCTCCACCTTAATCTTAAATTTGAAGTTTATGAGACTTTAATAAATTAGATTAATTGATAAATTAGACGATTACTCCATCTAGTTACGTCGAATCTTTGCAAATATAATTATCTAGCATTGTGGAAAAAGACTCTACTGGAGCAAAAGTTGCAGCCAGCACAGATGGACCAATAATTCACCGACTAGTAAGGAGGAGACATGCACTAACACAAAAAACACAGTAGATCTGGCACACAAAAGGCTTTTTGGGTTAGTGCCAGCACTACACTCAGCCTCAGGTAATATCACCCACTCTCCTTGTTCTCAATCAAGGAAAGGGGCAGAGGGCATCTGCCCACCCACTGATACTGTTATCATCACTTGTATGTCATCGTTCTGTCTGACTGTGTTTTGTTTTCCTCCTTTTGTCAATATCTTTTTGTATTTGTATTTATATTTTGTATTTGTATTTGTCTGTCTCTCTCTACACCATCACACAGCTGCTCTCAGTGAACAGCCAAGAGTCGTTTACTTCCCCCTCTCCTCTTTCTATTCCTTTATTTCTCTACTGTCTGTGTTTGCTTGAAAATTAAGACTATAAACCCAGCAGCTGCAAAGTAACAACTTTGAATCAATCACATCAAAAGGACAGCTAAAGGGTCAACAGAGACTAAATACACTACCTCAACCCTGAAAAAATAAAGTAACAACCTTGTTTTGATTGATAATAACAGACAAAAGGGTATGCTCCCCTCTTGTCTGTTCTGTCTTATTTCTAAAATGTTGAAAATACTTAATTTCCTTTACTTTCATCAAACTCTGACCCCAGTTTCATTATGAGAAATGATAAAAATGAAAATGTTCTGCATTGCCTAGTAATGTGGAGGAGTCACATCTCTGGGGAATGCCCAGTGCAAAAAAGGAAACACTTAAACAGTTATTATGTGTCTGGCTGTTATGACACAGTGTCGTCCACGTGGGCTACAAGCACATTTTTTTTTTTTTTTTTGCAGAAAATGCAAACATGAATATTGATCATCAATCACTCTGAGAATAATTTGAATACAATTATTTTTCAAAATAATGTTCCCCTTGAGAAATAGTAATTATGTTTAATATGTACTGTAGCTGAGGAGAAACAATGCTATTTCATTTCTCTCTCACATCAATGTAAACAATGGAGATAAAGAGTTTTTGTCGGTGAGTCTCCCTGAGGAACATCTAGTGTGGGATAATTTGTTGACTCTGTTTCAGTCAACAACTTGACTGTTCAGCCGTGAGGAGAAAAACCAAAACCACTGGTGCCATGATCATCCCCGTCTCTGTCTCACTCTGCTGATCAGTGATAAGTGTCTCTCTCTCTCTCGCCCTGCGACTCATTTCTGAATCTTCTCCCTGGTGCTCAACTGTACAGCTACAGCTACAGAACCAACAGGGACTCAAGGGTACACTGGGTGAGTTTCAACAAAAACAGGATGTTTATCAAGGCGTTGGCCTTGACACACACACACACACACTAACTTTACCCAATCACAACTGTTCAACCTCAACCTGTACCCTAATCCTACCAAAAACAAAACACTTTTCAGTAAACAGACAAAAATATCCACACCTTTCACTTTGTAATCTTAATGTTGGTCAAACTCTATTTTCACTTGCCTGACACACAAATGTACATTATTATGCAGTACAACAGCTTTCCTCCAGCTTTCCTCCAGCTTTCCTCCAGCTTTCCTCCAGTCATCCATGTTGTGACCTTTCTTCCTTCCATGGGATAAGACCATCAAGATCAGTTATGACTTACGACTGCTATCAGATTCTCAGACGATCTGACTCTCAGTTTGCTACAAAATGAAAAATGGATACACCGCCCACTTCCTGTAAAATACTACACTCCATGGACTGACTGACACACACACACACACACACACACACACACACACACACAAAGCTAAAATAAACGGTCTGGCGTGAATTGAGACATGTGCAGCGATCTCTCAGAACATTCCCACCCAACATCTCAGACACACGGACACGATTAAGATTCCACAACGTGTCCAGATTCCAGAGTATTCCCAGAATCAACACTGCTTCCTACATTCTTCCGTATTTATATACTAGTTACACCTTCCTTTTTTCCCTCAAACATTTCAGAGCCCTTTTTTCATCCCACGGCTGATTAGCAACATTTTGCTGCGAGGTGCCCTTGGGTCATGTAAACGATAATGACCGTTTATAAATGCTGAAGGAAATGGAAAATCAACTGTGTTTTTGCACTCTCCCTTGTGTGTTACACTCCAGTGGCAGGTGTTTCATTCTGACTCTGATGTAGGTAGCAATGTCTAAATTACTTTTAAATTTAAGACTGTTTTGAACATGCAGTAAGTCTGAGTAGAAGTCAGACAGTTAAGACAGTTGCGTCAGTTTTCAGCCAGATGAACTCTGAGGTCACTGTAGCTCTTGGATGAAGTTTTGACCCCATTCCCTTTTCTGTGTTGGCCGGTTGTTAACGAAGCTCATCCAAATATTTGAGGTTTTAACTGTGAACAGAGTACATTCAGGACACTGATTTTCATATGGTTATATTTAAAGAGGCAACTTAAGGCCTGATTTCTAGAGTTTACACTGTATGTGTTACTAAATGTCAAAATGAACAAAAGAAAGAAGAAACAGAAGAGGGTTGTTGTATTCTCTGACACATTCCCAAGTCTCTCACTTTAAACATTTTGTACTTTTGAGAAAACCGATGGTGACAGGAAACACGGGAAAATAAATATTCAGACTGACTATTCTGCTACACAGCAGGTATAAAAACACCCATCATTTCTGTAAAGCTAACACAGTGGAGACGTTCTGGCCTTCAACTCGTCCAAACACCAGTAACACTGAAACCAGTAACACTGTATATGGAGATGTTATCATAGCAACAGTTGTGTTTTCCCCACGTTGGAAAGATTTTTTAAAAGCAATTTTATGTGGGACATCAGTGGTCTAGCAGCACCACTTGTGTTGACATAATTAAGAGGGCGTAGGCCGTAGTATCAAAGCGTTCAAGTGATGATCGTGTTTCAGGCGCTCATGCTATAAACACTTCTGAGGAAACAACATGGTAAAGGAACACAGTGATCTAGTCCTGTTGGCATCACAGCAACTGAGAGGTGGTCAGCCTCACTATCATCAAACTGTGGTAACTACAAAACCATGTCTCCTAGGCTCCATTCCAAACACTTTTTTGTTGTATGACATTGCTTTTTTATTAGACACTGGAGAGAGACAGAAATAAACACCACTGATATTGATCGATGAATATAATAAGTACAAAGGACTTGAGCTACTTGTACTGGAGCTGCTGCTGCAGAGACAAACACCCGGAGATTCCTGTAGATTTCCTGCCAGACACTTTTAACAGTCAGACTACACACAAACAAAGCATGCTGGACTCTCTCTCTCCAGACTGCGCCTGCATGTACAGCTTCCTGATGTTCTAACACATAATTCAGACACTCTTGTATCTGTTTAACACAACACTACTCCCTCCATATTCTCATTACAGCTCACAATTACAACCTGAAGATGTGAATATGTCTAACATTTCAAGAAATTATGTAAAAATCTGAAAGAGTAAACATAATTTTGTAAGATGAAAAGATTTGTTTCTGTCTCTTTATTTGAATCTGCTAACCCATAATACACTGCACAACTAAATAACCTTCAACACTACACAAATAAGCCCTCTGTGTCCTTGTGGTCATTATTTAAGTGACATCTCATTTGATCTCACATCTATTTTACCATGACTGTGATAGCGTTGTGTTGCGTTCTGCAAGGCAACTCCAAGAGCAAGCGAGCTGCCAGAGGGAAAGGGGGACCTGGGATAAATCTCTTAACATTTCACCTTAGATATGAAGTACTAGAGGGAGGATTCTGAAAATAAACAAGGTTACAGGGCAGGATTATATAACTGACATAATTGTGTCAGATGACTTAACACTCACAACATCTTTAGTATCATGTTTCCAACGTCTCAAACACATCTGACTAAACAAGGGTGCAGTGATTTTCTCCACGGTTACAGTAACTATCTGTTATTATGGAATAAATATTTCAAAAGGTGCATAAATATTTTTGTAAGCAAGACGTTACAGTTTGGATTCATGTTACCCCCCTCCCTCTCTCACCATAAACGTTTTTTTTTTTTTTTTTGCTCTCCTCCCTGTATGTTTGTCTGAGTTTCGTCCTCACTTTCCATTTCCCTCCTGTTCCTCCCCTTCATTTCCATCATTGCACTCTCTATTTACCCAAACCACACTACTTGAAACTTCATGTAATTACAAAGAATAACATATCATCACGAAACGTCTTTTTTTTATGGAGTGTAGCCAACTTCTATAATCTGTGACATGTGTCTCCAGGGTTGAGTTTAGATATCTTATAAACAATACAAATACAGTAATAAATGGGTCAACACAGTTCAGCTGAGGATAGATAAAGAAAGCACAGAGGCAAAGTATGGGGAAAGTGAGGGGGAGTATAGTTTGCTGAGAAAATAGATAACAGGCCTCTTGTAAATTGCGTGACCATGTGTGCTAATGCTCATGTAACTGCACATGTACTGACAGCAGTGTGAGTGTGTTGATGTTGCAGCCATGATTTCTCTTACCCTCACTCTCAGTGTATGTGGCCTCAGGTGCGGCAGTGTCCTGGCTCCAGTCTCCCGCACCACAGATCTGTATGACCAGAAGCCGCTTGAGTGACACCAGGTCAGCGTCTTTGAGTCCCTTCTCCAACTGGCGGACAATGCCCTGCCCTGGTTGGCTGGTGACCACAGTGACCTGCGAATATAGCAGAAGAGGAAATTGAAGATAAAAGTCCTCTGTAAACAAGGAGGACAACAAAAAGAACACAACGAAATTTGTTGAGAAAGTGGCACAAGACAAGAAGTGAGCAGCCTTTAAAGTGACAGTGAATTGTAATGGTAGTTGTAGATGGCGTGTGTGTTTGTAACTATGAATACTGGAATAAAACAACACTGCTCTGCCATAACCACACTAAAGGACCTCCGTCATTTTAAATTGTGTTACTATTTGTCCACATTGATGTTCCTTCACACAATATTTCCCCAAAAGCTTATTTTCAAATTGCTCCAGCTGTCATTATGAAAGATAAAGTTTGTGTTAGAAGTTGTCTTATGTGCAGAAGTACAGGCCACAAAATCACCACACCAAGGCATTCTTTGGATCTGACTGTAATGTTTCTGTGTTTAGGGCCACTAAATTAAATCCCAGTGAAGCAAACTCCCAGCCTAACATAATAATTACATATCATATGTTACAATGACACAACTTTATAGTGACTCACTTGTGATGTGATTTCTGTACATGAGCTCGTCATAGTCTCTCAAGTCATGACACAAATGAATCAAACTGCTGTGTAATGTTCTTTAATAATTCAATTATATTCTGATAATGAAGATTTCTGCAGAACACTGACGGAAAAGACATGAGCAGATGAAATTAGTTTATGTGGAAAACAGATAAACTAAAATTAGACTTAATCACATAAACAACAGCAGACATGTTCTGCTCTCTGCTTCTTGCTGCTTAGTCAAAAATAGAATCTGTTGCAGAAGCCTAAAGGAGGACACGTGTGAACATATGTGAATGTATATATAAAGGAAATAAGTGCATAAGTGCATAATGCATAAATGGCACACCAACGCGCGCGCACACACACACACAGAGGCACACATTCACAGCACTATGTATCTGCTTAGTGTCTCTCTGCCTCCTAATGGTGCTATTCATATCTGCTGCTGTTGGAAACAGTGGGTCTTAGTGTAATCATCTGTCCAGAGCTTTCCAGTAAAGCTGGCTAGTTTTGAGAAATCCTCATCAACAACCCAGAGCCTTGTATCCTGAGGACACATTGTTGAAATTAAACAAGAAAGCCAGTGACTGGTTTATTTCTCAACTGGATCCCGATATGTCCAACATTTAAATTTAACAAATGAGACACTCTCAGTAATGTAGGCTAGTTGTCCTCCTCCGCTTAACTGTAATTTGCTGTATTTGTGTTGCATGTTTCCAGTCTGGCATTGGAGCATTAGCCTGAAGCTGGATTTGAATTATAAAACATTAACAGGGATTAATAGTTCTGTTAAAAGTGCTGCATTCAAGTTGAACATATGTATTGACATTAACAATTTCTACTCACTTTAATTCTAAGGAAACAAAGAACTATTTGTTCAGTGGAAATAATTTACACAAATATTCGCTGACTATACCAAAACAGGAGTAACTTGAAAAAGAAAACAGTTTAAGACTTTTGTGAACTCACTGTTGTAACTCAATAGGCTTGTAAGTGACAGCTGAATGGATGTTGCAGCAGGGAGGCACTGAGAACTACTGCTCTGATGGTTTAAAACTGTCTCCAGACAGATGGCTCACCAGCAGATGTGCAGAGCACATTTGCTGCATTTGAAATGTACACGCGCTGGTTTTAATTGGACCGTCTGATATAAGATGTGAGGAGTACTCAGCCACTAAAATGGACAGTTAAATCTTTTAAAAACACGCAGAATCATAATTCATTATGTTTTTTGGCAACTGCTAAATACAGTGAACTGTATCTGAAAAGAGCTATTTAACAGGTATAAGTGGTGCCTCTTCAGTGCATTAGCATGAAGTACAAAGCTTGAATATCAAAAAGAGATCTCCTTAGTCTAAGCTACTCTGCAGCTAAAGAGCTGTGCCTTCATAATGGACAGAAAGAGACAGTGACAGACAGATATTCGGAGGAAATTACTTTATAATTAACAAAGATGTGCAGAACTGACAAAGCAGATACTGTACTGTTTAATGGTTATGTAATTCAATGTTCAGTCTTGCACACTGAACAGAGGGCCTGTGGAGATGTGCTTTGACTGTATGAGATCCCCAGTATGTGTCCTCTGTCAACACTGAGCCAGCACTCTTACACCATTTGTAAATGATGTCTAACGTGGATCAATTAAAAAAACATGACATGGGATTATACTCTGGTAAAAATTAAGGTAAGAGTGTCACCTCCAATGTTTTCTCTATCACTCTTTTTTTTATTTTAGTACACCCAAAAATTAATGCATGTTATTTATATTTAGTTATACGCTGCCAATGAGCTCTGTTTGCTTTGTTAGCAGATGACATTTATCTCAGTTTAATGCTCCTTAGTGAACGCAAAAAGTGAAAAACACCACTGTGGTGTCTCAGCAGAGTAATGAGGATGTCAGTCTCACTTATTCCAAGGTGTTTGCTTGTGATTCACAGTTTTGTTCTCCCAACTGAAACAGGGTGATAAAGAAAAGATGAAGCTGAACTTCTGTTGTAGTAGTTAAGATGAACTAGTAGAGGTGATGCAGTTCAGCAGTGGTGTGCAATGTAGTTTGTCCTGGATTCAATGCCCATCATCTCAACTTCATGTGAAAGCTAAGTGAAAGTTAAGTGGTACTTAAATAATTAAATCTTTGAGACGTATCAACAGACATTGACTCACAGTGATAATGTTTAATAAGTTAATAATAAGAGTTTGAAAGTTTCTGATAATAAATTAATTTGACTGGACTGAGAATGAATCCAGTCTATAATGGACTAACTTTCACAACCACTTAGAGCCCACATGAGATGTATGGCATTTTAAAAACACATGAGCGTTACTGTCCATCTATGCCCACCTCTACGGATGTGTTGTTATTGGCCTGGTTTCCAGCACTGGTATGTCTAATGTACTGTGTAAACTGCTGCAGACTGTCCAGCACCGCCTGTCGTAGCAGTTCACCTCCCCTCACTGCACCCCTCATACAGCCTTCACCTGGAATAGACCTCAGCTCCTCTACACAGGAATGCAGTCTGGCCAAGTTACCACGAACTTGCTAAAAACAAAACAGAGAGAGACAGGAAGAGACAAAGGGATAAAAGTGAGAGATAATGTGTGAAATGTGAAAACAGAGTGAAAGGAAAAAGCAATAATAAGGAAGCAATAAAGTGTTTTCCATCACTCTGAGAAATGTGTTTCCTGTATCTATTTACCACAAATGGCAGTAGACATTCCTGCTGCCTGCTGATGGCATACAGACTCAGCAGTGGTATCCTACAAGGTCCATCCAGACTACAGGCCAGTGACAAGAAGTTATCCAGAGCATCACAGAGCACGGTACAGGTCTCTGACCACCATGGTGGCACAGCCTCCACGATCAGGACCCTGGCTGGTTGCCGGAGAAATGAGGAGGACCAGAAAACAAAACTCCCAGATTTGGAGGAAGCCGCTGGCCTCTTTCTGTTGTCCATGGACATCTGAAAAAAAAACCAAGAAATTAAAAAAAAAAATACAAAATGAAATATGGCACAGAAAATGGAAAAAGGAAATGATGAAAATATCTGAAACAAGATTTCACCCAGAGGAGATGCAAAATGTTATGAGGAGCTGCTCTGTAATGATAATTATAGTCACTAACATTCATTCATCACTGTTTAATGAATGTCGGTGACTGAATGGTACATTAGCATCAGTTCTAATCATCATCAGTAAACTGCTGCATACTGAGCGTGTATAAATAGGCTATGATGAACATGAGCGATCATTTAATAATCGACACTATGAATGGTTCATTCTTCCAAAACTTCTAAAGAAGCTAATGTGAAAAAGTTACCACAATAGTATAAATAGGTTCGAAGTAATAATGACCTAAAGAAGGGGTTGACTTCAGTGTCGACAAAAGTGCACCACAACAGAGCATTTGTGCTGTTATGATGCAAGGTTTTGGTTATGTGAGGAAAATGGGTCAGTGCAGAAGCACAGGAAAATGAAAAGATAAAATGAAGTAGACACAGAGTATTAGAGTTAGTGAAAATCAGAACTGCAACTAGTGATTATTTTGTTGTTTATTAATCTGAAGTTGTTTTTATGTGGCATCTTCACATTACTTTTTTTTTTGCCTGACAAACAGTCCAAAATGAAAAAACTTAATTTACAGTCCCTGTACATTTTCAGTCCCTAATAAATACTTTAAACTCTAATCCATGTGTATCATGTAAAATGCTTAGACTTTTTCTTTTGACAGCTTCAAAAGCATCTTGGGAAAAAAAATGGAAAAACATCTGTGAAGCTGTCAAAAGGCAACAGTCAGTCATGCAAGACAGCGGATGTGGCCAGAGGGATGGAAAAAAAACTGTCACGCTTCCTAGAGTCAATCACTCTATCTGATACTATCTGTCATAATGGAAGTATGTCTGTATGAATCTGCCCTTTTGTGTCCAGTCAATAGCATCATCGTTACTTAAGAAAAATCCCCTATTTAGCAACATCAATAACTCCCCTGCTGCCTCTTATCACTACTATTAGTCACTTCCTTTTCATACCTGGGTGGGTGAGACCAGCTGGAGTTTCACAAAACCACAAAATCATGACACTGGTTTTGGAGACTTTTGATCATTTCACAAAGCTGCTCTGAGAGATAATTCATTGCTGCAGACTAGTATCAGATAAAATACTTAAATACTAAGTTGATTAAACAATTAATCAAAGGGAAAAAAGACAGTTGTTTTAGCTGATGATAAAACAATTGTGTGAGGTCAAAGTTTTCACAAATTACTGTATCACTGCAAATGTGAGCTTGAATATTTCAGTACATAGTATCATACAGCTCAAAACTTAAACATAATACCTCAGATTGATAATCTAATAATCTAAAAAAAAGTCTTAATATAACCAACAATATTTGAATATTCCTCCCCACATCAACTACTCCACAGCATGGAAACTTCTCTTCAGTGATAGATGGAAACAGCACAAACAAAAGCAAAACAATTTAATGAGCCTGTGCTCAAGGTCTGAGTACTGTTCCTGAAGACTCACAGAGGACAGATTGTTTACAAATCCACTTTAACGTTTGAGTGATGAATTAATTTCAAGGCGGATGGAATATTTCAGCTTTCTGTCATCATGCTGCCATGAATTTGCCAGCAGGCCTGCTTCACATTTTGCATCATTGGGTTTAAACACACACATGCAAAGACATACACAAACACACGCATTATTATGTTGGCCTGCTGATGCACACAACTAAATGTTGACGAGGTACCATGTCTCTTAGAAAACACCTGAAAGCCTGAACCTCTCTTATCAAAGTAAAAGCCACTGGCAGAACTAATCCCTTCCTATCGAAAGCTGAGCTCTGCGCACTCTTTATCATCCAGGCTCTCAAATCCACTGTCCTGAACCCCTTCTCTGTTCTGATCTTCACAGAGACGGGCTATTTTACTTGTAAGACCCAGTATAATGGGCATATTGTGTGAACGTGTGTGTGTTTGTCCTTTGATCTTGTGCCCCGCTCATCTGTCTCTGACTCAGTCCCCTCTTTTCTGAGCCAAACTCGATCCTTCTCACCACCCAGATCACACAACCTTCACATTCACTCCTTTGATCTTGTATCATCACTTTGACCAGACTCTCTCCAAACAAGATACATTAAAATAGATTCAGCCCAGCGGATTCATAATATAGCTTTGGTTTACCACACCTGTAATAGCCTGTTGCCTGCTAAGCTGAATTTATTTCCTGTCATAAATATATCTCATACACATTATTACAAAAATGGTGTATTAACATGACGGTAAGACATGTTTGTTCTATGATGTGGTGCGACATGCTAACGTCATAAAGTATATTTTATGAATGTTAAAAAAGTGGTGAAAATTACACAGTGAGAAACGAAATGATGTTAAAGTAGATGTGGCGCTGTCAGAATTGTATACATTTGGTTATCATAAGTAAGATATCATTCAAGCAGCCAGATTAGATTACTATTATTATTACATTTGCTAGCTACCTTTAGCCGTGTTTAGCTAATCGTTACCTTAGCTAAGTTAGGCTCCTCCCCTTTAGCTCCTCAGTTGCAATAAATATAACCACAGCAAATATATAATACTTTTGATAGTATCAGATAATAGGACGTTTTGAAGAAAAAACAACAACAATTAGAAATTTCTAACTATATTTGTAACTAGTTCACTCTTTCGTACACTGCGAGCTAACACTAGCAAGATAACTACCTGGAATGACGTCAGGTGACGCAGCGTCAGTCTTGTGCTGCTCTGGCCGGTAGGGGGCGCCAAGAAACAGTGGCGGTTTACAACCAAAGATTGTGTATTGTTACAAGACGAATCACTACCATTAAATTGTTTTAGCAAGATAATGCTGAATAGTACTATACAATTTGCAACGTGCCAAATTTATAGTATCAAGAAAATGTCTACAAAAGTGGTCTGCGTAGGATGGTTTGGTGAATGCTGGGTTGTGAAATGAGAGCTGAGTCACACAACTCTTTCTCTCTTCTGTCTCTATTACACGTGTGGTAAACCAACGCTATGTTATGAATCCACTGGGCAAAATCTATTTGAATGTATCTTGTTTGCAGAGTCTGGTCAATGAGATGATACAAGATCAAAGGAGTGACACACACACACACACACACACACACATTATGCAACATATCACTATGTGCATGATATTGATATGAAGAAATGTGTAACATGCATCTGCTTATGATAGATAAGATGAGTGTGTGTGTGTGTGTGTGTGTGTGTGTGTGTGTGTGTTTTCAAACGCGGAAACTTACTTCTGCCAACTCTCTGTACTTGGCAAAACCATTTCCGGATAAATTTGCCCAGTGGAAGTCCTGAGATAAAAGTACACTGTGTGTGTGTGTGTGTGTGTGTGTTTGTGTGTGTGTGTGTGTGTTTGGCCAGATGATCAGGGCTTAATGTTGCTGGTTGAGCAGTGGCTCCTTAAAGGCTTCCACACACACCTCACACTCTCTACTTCCCCTTCTTTCAGTACCTCCTCACCCCCTCCTGTGTGACCTACCTGTCTGTCAGAGCTCTGTGATGTATATTCTGGGCATAAGATTAAATCTGGGATGCAAAGATGTCGCTTGAGGAATCTTCCACTGAGAATGATGTTGAGTTTTCAAGCCTATGGAAAGGGATTAGTTAATATGACTGAGGCTTAATCGCTCTTTTGCACAGACACACACACATAATAAAAATACACACACGTGTTTCCCAATTTAGTTGCGATAAACGCACATACTTTTAGGTCAATAGGAGCTTTGCGACAGTGCACTAATCCGCTCTGCCGTTTTGATTGACTGAGGGGGGATTGGGGAAAAGTTTACCCAAGAGTTTTGGTTCTTATTTTGCACACTAGTTGCTTTTTCAGTCTTGCGCTATGTTGACTTTCACTTTTGGGTTTAGATTTATTGAGAGTGCGATTTAGGTTAAATCAATGTTAAATCAGTTGCACTAAGTTCTTTGCTGCCTTGAGAAGTTTCAGTTTAATTCCTCAAAATGGGAACAGGAGCATGAAATTGGAAAATCCCTTCAGTACGTGCTGGAAGTTTTAGTTGAAGAGGGTCAGATGGAAGTGGATAGCAGTGTTTTTATGAACCAACATGTTTTATTTTACAATGCCCACTCACACTATATCTCACTTTATAAGTTTGGCAGTTTGTTATGAATCTCTATCTCTAAAGCAGTGTAAACCTGCAGCACCACCACTAAAGCTCACTAATGAACATGTTATTTCTTGTTTGCTTAACAACTTGTGGTTTTACATGGGGCTGTGGCTCTAACAAACAGAATAAGTGTGCTAATAACGTGCTAATTAGTGACATGTGGACATGCTGGAAGGTTGATTTTGTTTCTTTTGGACAAAGCCAGCTGATTCTTGGTTTCCAGCTGAGCTAAGCTGAGTTTTGTTGTACAAACATGGTAGTGACATCTCTTTGTAAGAAAACCAATATATGTATTTAACAAAACCATTCCACTAACTATAACGATGAGTTCATAGTCGTTCTCCTCACTTGTTGCATGTCAACAATAACTGTCAAATCAGACCAGGATGTTTTTTTTTGTAAAACCAACTACTTGTTGTGGCATGTTAGCATGGCCTGAGCAATACGCTTCTTTAGAAGAATCCATGATTGTGAAAATAAATTTTTTGTGGTATTACCACAGAATATCTGTCATGAATACATGTCCTTACGTGAGATGTCTGACTTAAACCAACCTACTGCTGGTATTTGCGTGCTTGGCTCTGTTTACTAGGTCATCTTTTTTTTTTAACGTTCTGAAACTAGACTGGTGAGGACCTGACAGACCAGGAGGGGAAGTGGTCACAGCTCTGATTCATTTCAGCAGTAGCAGCAGCTCTGAAAACATCTTCTAGAAATGTACAGCAGGATGTTGACGGTTGGTGACGTTGACATAGATGTTGCCTAAATCACTTTATTCATCCTCAGGAAGAAACCTGGTTGATCTGGTCCTGGTTGATGGAGCTTTGTGTATTTATTTGCAACTGTCAAGTCATATCTGTCACTTATTCTGAGGGAATTATTCTCTTGAAATTGTCTCTCTACAAGAGCATCCCAAACGTAATACCTGCAGGCTACTGTGAATCCTCAGGGCAGGTGAAGTTTTAGTTTGAATGTCTGTAGAGATACTTGTACTGAAAAATGACAATGTTAATTTGAAATACATTCTAAATCTGGTTTGACTCATAGGAACCACACTTTAATTTTCACTTTTATCTATGTGACCCCATATTTTAGAGGCAATCCTGCCTTATTGTCACAGAGGATTTGTTTAGGTCACAGAGTAAAAATTAGTCTTATGAGAACTGTTGTTCTAGGAAGTTTGTATGTGTGCATGTTTTTCAGGCTTAGCAATGGTAAGCATTAGTACTGGAAGTGTATTTATACTAATCTTGGTGGGAAAGCTATTTAATTGGAATATTTTTTGGACAAAATGTGTATGTGTGTGTTCATGCACATGTGAGGTAAAAGTACTGCTGCAGGGTCTAATAGAGGAGAATAGGATAGAAAAAGAGGGATGAATGTGCTGGTCAATGTTTTGCAGTAAGAGGATTGGTGCAGAGCCATTATTGCTTAATGATCTAATGGGAGTTCTGCTTTCTATTAATCCGCTCAGATGTTCTCCAGACAGAGCTGCCTCCATCTTGAACCAGAGTTCATGTTACAAAAAGATCTGTTCTGCTCATCAGAGTCCATTAATCCCTTTCTGAGTACAGCTGCAAACGTCAAGTGTATTTAAAGGTATACTTAATATTTGCAACTAAATTATTTTAAGAGAGATGATAAAATGGTGGTGAAGAGAGTTCAGAAACTCAAATCCCAGACTTTTAGGCTTTGTGAAATGGAAACTCAACCTTTTTTTTATTTCGTAATAATTAATTAAATGCCGTTGCTTGTTGTGTTGAACCCACAGGTAATTATCACCAGAGCTCCCGGGTTTTTTCTCGGTCTGCTTCACTCATCAGCTCAGGTTCCAGACACAGCACTGTACACAACATGCCCACCACTAAATAACAGACAGACATTTAATTTAGATTTCATTTTAACTTTTGATTCTCAATTGCATCTTTTTTGTCTTTTCTTTTGTGTAATGAATTTTGTCTGACGAAAGACTGAAAGCAAGGACAATTAATTTAGCAGCTCTCCACCTGGTGTATTCACTGTGTAACTAATACCATTCAAGTTCTGCTAAATGTGATTATCCATTACATATCAATGGCCAATCTAATTTGCTATTGAAAGCCCAGGGACACTTCCCTCCCTAATGAGATGATGAATGGAAAATTTTATCTGCTCTTCAGCCAGGAAACTTTTTTTTTAGGAGGAGAAGGGTGTAAGTGCCACTCCTTTATTTTAACACTGTGCAACAAACTAATTCTATTTCAACCTACAGCGCGTCAACATCTCAGCTGTGAGCTCATTCTAAGAGCTTTTGCATAAGCCACATGAGGAAATTGAGGCGGAAACAGCAGAAGCTCCTGATGATCTTGTGACTTCAACCTCATCAATAAGTCAGTGTTTCTAATGTACCGCATGAACAGGAGCGATGTTCTCTGGAGGAAATGTCCTCACAAACATGGATGACTCATCTTTAACTGAACATCAACGTTTGCTGTGGGCTAGACGACATCATCATCATCTGCTTATCTCATGACCCATAATTTTATTATACCTTATGACTTGTTAGGTGACCTGGTGCTGTTTAAGTAATTAACTGTTTTGAGATGAATGAGAAACAAAATTCCACCCAAAGATTGCTTTGATAGATTTTTGAGATTTCATTTATAGTGGTTAAGTTGTATGGTCCATCTAAACAGAATGGAGGAAAGAAGGTATCATCACTTATAAGGGAACTGGAAAAATACCCTTAATAACAAGCACAAAATCTTATTTCACAGTAGTATTCCCATTATTAAATCTGAGACTGAGAAGAAAAAAGCTCAAAACACCAACAGCATGTGGCTTAAACACGGAGTCCTGTTTTATTGTTGATGTGGACACTGGTCTGCTTTGTGCCCTCTTACCATACATGTGTTGTTGAGATATCAGAAAACACTTCCTGCTCATCTCTGCCTGGGGACAGTATGGACAGTATAGCTGTGTACAGTGACAGTTACAGAGCTACATGGTCCCATCAGATCTGTCGATGTGTCACATGACTCTCAAACAATCCACACTGTTGTTTGTTTCCATGACTCTTTTTTTGAACAAGAAACAAACAGCAGCACAGACTATGGATGGTGCCAGCTGTAGAGGCCTGATGCTAATGACCTTTATACAGAATAATTTGTTTTTTAATGTCCTTTTACAGAAGCAAAATTTATGGTTATTACAATCATTAATACCAGTGTTGAACCTTAAACATGTATATCTCAATGATGTTTTTACATCCAGTATCCAAGGTCAGTTTAGAGCAGGGGCATTCAAACTATTCCACAAAGGACTGTGTAGCTGCAGGTTTTTATTCCAATCAAGCAGCAGCACACCAGATTTGACTCATTAAATTAACTAGTCTCAGTCTTCAGACAGTCTTCAGATCACACAGTCAAACTGTGTGATCTTGACTGGTTGGAACAAAAACCTGCAGCCACACGGCCCCCTGTTGAGTAGTTTGGCCATGCCTGGTTTAGAGGGTGTACATGTCACATACACATGTTAAGTGCTGTATGACCAGACCGTCATTGCCCCCTCTCTCTCACTCATGCATGTATAAGTAAAGTGTTGACAGTGGAGCAGAGTACATCATGGTAACAATGTCACCGCTGTCCCACTGCCTTCCTCCGGGGTTGTACACTGATCAGGTCGCTGTCATGTCTCTGTTTGTTTATGTATAAACTGTAATGTCTTGTGGGGCGCCCTTGTTTACATATTCAAGTGCATGACTGTGTTTTCTCATTGCCTAATGTAAAAACTTTTCTGAGGAACTGATATATGAACTGTCAAATGCCTCATGGGAACAAAACGTTTTTCTCAAATGCCTCCAGTTCATAATATTTTAACCTGATGTTAAAGTTAAAGTGTGCTGACAGAATAAAAATCATCTATTCATTAGATCCACTGAAAAACAGCAGATGTTTTTGGATGAACATGAATGGCTTCCATCTTCAGAAGGAGCAGGAAGAAGCTCAGGAATAGTTAATTGGTGGAATGCAGCAACCACCCGTGCAAACATTATTCCAGGCCGATCAGCATAAAAAAGGACTGAGATGAATGACAAGCGTCTCGTTTGTTAAATTTGCAAACAGGCAGAAGATTTGTGCGTAACGAAAGAAATAATTTCCAAGCTGTGATAAAAGCATGTGAATCAGGTTAAGAGGACAACCCAGGGTCTCATAAATATGAAACATGCAATTAAAAACTGAAGGCTTTCGCACAGAAGTGCTAAAATATATAAAGTCAGTTATAAACTTTGGAAAAGAGGAAGACTGACAATCTGCTGTAGCAGAAACCACATGCAGCAAGATGACACAGGTTGACTGATGCTGTGTGGCTGTGCTTTAAAAAGTGAATGTAAAATTTGTAGGAGGCAATTCTTCTGTCACAGACAGATTAGACCAAGCAAAACAAAAACTAGAATTTTAAATGCAAAAGTTTTTCTTTAACCTGCCTCCAGTCTCCTCCAGAAAATTACCTGAGAATTCCTTGTGTTCCACTTCATTTGAAAGCAGAGCGCACATGACTTCACATTAACTTTAACTTTATGAATTTGGGTAAACAACATTCAAAAAATCATATCACGAATAAATAATTGCAAGACTGATGATCTTATCAAAGTAAACTTATGCATACATATGATGCAACATATGATGCAACTGGAACTAGTGGACTGGTGGCAGTGGTACAAGTATCGCATTTACCAGTTTAACAAAAGCGGACATCTTGTACGTCTTTGTGAAGATTAACAGAGGAACTGTTGGACTCCTTCAGTGCTCCACGTTTTCTAATTATCTCCATTATCCCCTTTCTTCCTCTGTACCACCATCGTTTCTCCTTTCTTTTCGCCTTTTCTTTTTATGTCTCTCTCAGCGTCTTCATACCATACCGCTACACATTCACATTCAGGATGAAAGAGAGGTGAAGTGATCTTCAGCGAGATCATTAACCATTCCTGTGTTTCTCCCTCTCTCCTTCCAACTGACCCAAATTCCTCCATTTCCACTTTCCGTTTGTTTTATGCTCCTTCCCTTCACTCTTAAGTGCTCTTCTGAATCAAGGTGCTCTGACAATTGCTCTGGAACGACAGTTTTTCACCCTAATCCTCAGACCTGTTGTTATGGAAATTGGGCTCTCCAAACATCACCATTCACTGGCTCTCACGTAAAATCCTGAACAATGAATTTGATTTTGTGAGAGTGTGTGTGTGTACGTGTGTGAGGAGACGAACAAGCAGATTTCAGGTGTTAATCACTTTTTTCTGTCATTTCAACACAAGAGGAAAAAGCAAAGGGAGTAAGAGGAAGAAAAAAAAGTTAAATGGAGACACGAAGGTAGAAAATCTACAAAGTTGTTAATTTCTCAGTGTAGGGTGCATTCAGAGCATTTGTTGACGGTGCTGGTGAGTTTGTCTAATTGTTTCATGCTTAAAACTCACTCAATAGACAAAGGAAAAATAGACTAGATGCTTAACCATCTCAAAATAGATGAAACTGAAAGCCTTGGGCTTTTTGGTGCTGAGGCGAATCAACCAGTTCTGATGACTTATGGAGAAAATATGGAGATTGAGAGTTGACTGATTGGAACTGATACTACTGATTCACTCTTTCTGAATTCACCACTGGTTGTGGAGAAGATTAATGTTTATTCATATTTATAAATGTATTACTTATTTGGTCGTGATTTTGTATTTTTTTATATTTGAGTGGTTTCCCTCAATTAACAATTTATCTCCTGCATATGCAGCTTGACAGAGAAGCTTTTGCTGTCTGAAGTCTTTTACAATATCAACAAGAAAAGAAAAAGACATAAACAGACACTGTGGTCTGTTGGTTAGGCTTGACTGCTCGACAGCACAGGGGACTGACGACTGACAAGTTTTTTACAACAAGGCTGAAAGTTGTTTTTCTAAATTATATCAATTCCAGACTTGCAGCTCTTAGATGAAAACCCTGCAGCAGCTGCCATCTGTTCATATATATGAAGAGATTTCTGTTTAATCTCCTGAAAAAATATTTGGGTGAAAACATTCTGCAATATGGTAACAGTTATATATATATATATATATATAGTATCATCATATCTTGTTGGACAGGCAAAAAAAACAAACAAACAAACAAAAAACTTCAAATCTGATGATACATGTCCTGTTTATATCTCTAGTAATTAAATATATTCATTAAAAAGAAATGCTCAAATGCATTTTGACGGGTGTCATTGCTTGTTTTCCCTCCAGTTATTTGTTACTTGCTTTTGAGAGCTGTCTACACTGATAACACCATATGAGACAAGTGGAAAAACCTGGATGCTGTTGTACATTAGTCATGTATAATAAACTTAATTTACTGAACTGAACTGATGTAAAGTTTAAAGCTGAATATGCTGCATGTTTCTTTGTATAAATTAATTTGTCAGTTCATTTTTCTCTTGATGAACAGCAGAGTACGTCATAATGGAGTTCATTATGTTGCAGGCTATTCTCTGTTAATCAAGCGTTGAGAGGTTCAATAAGTCCGTTGCCATAGAAACCAAAAATGAGGAGTGGGCCAAAATCACTTGATTGGACATGAAGTTGTTCCAGTCATTAATGTAGAATTAATGGAGCACTTTGTCTTAATTACAAGAACACAGAAATCAGAGTGTGTATTTCTCTGTGTGTGTGTTGTGACGAGTGTGCAATCATGTCATATTTCAATAATTAACATCAGTCAACATTAGAGCTCTGTCCACTCAGTCTGACACATTGATTCCCCTGTTTGCTCTGTGATCACCAATGTGCATGTGTTCAGGGGTCACATTTGTAATCATGCATATGACACAAATTAAACTTCTATCTAATGACTATCAATCCCCAGAAGCTGTAAGAACCCAGTAAGAACCTCTACAAAGCTGATCAGGTGATTTGTTTGAGTGAATTCTCATTTGTTGGTCAAAGCCAGAGGCTGAATTCATATACTGAATTCACATACTGTAGATCCCAGAACTTGTGACTATCATGTGGAAATGTTTCTTTCTTTTAACTGAAGCTTCACTGTAAGGATAGGTCTCGCTTTAAACAAATATACGTAGATATCCAGTGGTGTTCACATATGGAAACTATTGGTACTGTTGGAAAATAACAGTCAATCAACCAAAATCTCATTAGAAAATCCAAAATTTTGCAGATTTCCTGCTCCATCTATAACAACTGATCCTTTTACAATAGTTTGTAAATGGATCAGTTGTGATTATCTCATTAGAGGCCACTTATAGGAACTGTTCACACTTTCCAAGAATGACAAACGCATACCTACAATCTTTCCTAACAATGTTTAAACCTTTTCCTCCACTTTCCAAATAAGTCATCCTGTTCCCGGCGAGGTCTGTTCCTCTGCAGCTGCATAACACTACAGTGCCTTGGTCATATGATGTTGTTTTCATGTCAGCAGCCTTTGATTTATTTGACCTGGGGGTAGTTCAAATTACCTCTCAATGAACCCTGTGTTTATTTCTGTGTGATTGTGTTTGTTTGTGAGTGAACAAGAGAGGAGAGATCATATGACACACGTGTGAAGCAGATTATGCTTTTGTTTTGTAACAGTCATGTTAATTCACGTAACTTTATGTCCATGCAAACATGCTGTCTCTCCCATTTCTCATCTACTCACTGATCAACATTTGCTCATTGTCACAGTCTGCATATTATCTGTTATCCAGAACCAATTGTTAGAATCTGTTTCTTTGACGTGACTTTGTAAAGAAACACAAAGGAGACACATATATCCTGCACAGTTTGCTGCAAAGTTTTTCAGTTTAATATAAGTAATATTTGAATTTCAGTAACACAGTCGAGCACCTCACCAAACATAACCTGATAACATCAGAGAGAGGGCTTCTTGAGAATGTCATTTGCAGATTTCCTGTAAGTGGTTCAAATCAAGAAGATGATCTGCCTGATTTCTTCACGGTCAGATGCACATTATTGGCCAACGCTTCATCAGTGTGCAATGATTTGTGACACACACACAAAAAAAACACTTCCATTTTTCCATCTTCCATCTTCATGTTTTGTATCCCATAGTCGTGTCTTGACTGCAGTGTCTTCACAGTTTTAAAGTATCTTGTAAAGAGAAGACTGAAATTAATAACATGAGCATATTGATTTAACATGCCCCCAGAACACAATAGAGACAATGAGGTTAAGTGGATAATTTCATTCATCAAAAAGTCCATGTTTACAGTTCAGCAAACTGATTTCAGGTTCTGAAAAAAAAGCCTCTATTCTATAATTTGTTGCACAAAATTATTATAATTCACCAAGTAAAATCATTTCCCTTGTACTCTCCTCATTTAACCTTTCAATTACGTTTACCAAACATTTGATTTCTGAATAACTAAACTTTTCATATGAAAGAGGAAGGGTGTGATATATTCTCATGTAAGGTTACACAGGTGGGTTTCCAGTCAGCTGTTTTTGTGCACATGAAACATCTTGAAATATTGAAGAAAAGTTTTTTCATGCTTGGCCTAGGTGGAAAAACTGCCGTAGATAAAAGCAAAATGCAACCAAGTGCAATGGACTCAGTGAATAAATCATGACGTACATGAATCATATGACTTAAATGTTCACTGAAGAGTTCGCTGAAGTAGCAGTTTAGAAACACCAGAGCTATGTGGTAAGTGAAGTGGTGCAGAGGTTAGCGCTGTCGCTTCATAATGGGTTTGAACCTGACTTTCAGTCTGAGTTTTCCCCTCACTGTCTCCCTCTTACTGTCCAAAGACGTGCAGCTTAGGTTCCTTTGCAACTATAATATACTTTTAGCTATGATTACAAACATGAGCCCAGGGTTGGCTACATATCTCTAAGAATATCTATAGCTGATAAAAAAGGTCAAATTTCTCAAAACTTGTTTTAAATTTGCTCTTCATTTGAATGGAAACGAAACCACAGTGTCTACTGGTAAGGTTGCATGCTGTAACCAGTGCAGTACCTTTTTTTAAGCATAAAGAAAAAAAAATTGCACCCTTTAGGTAGTATGAAAAACAAAACATCCTTCTAAATCTCACCCTTAAAGGAGCCATACTGCATTGCTGTAGCGTGTATGTTTGAGTGCATGACATATAATTATTCTGACTGTAAATGAAAACACACATACAGTACATGCACGTGCACACACGCACACACACACACACACACACACACACACACACACACACACACACACACACACACACACACACACACACACACACACACACAAACAAACACACACACACTTGTTTCAATCACAGTCTTTTCTGCTTCGTCAAACCAAAAATCAAGTTTTGCCTTAGTATAGACGAACTATTGTACTATACCAGCTTCTTGTATCTTTGACTCCTTGCAAGTCACATCTACATGGCATTTTGACATGTGGTCAGGTTAAATATCCCTCTAGAACAGGGCATTTCATGTGAAATGAAACCACCCTGTGTTGACATTAAACCACACAATTGTGTCTTTTTAACCTTTTTATCATTACTTCAAGGCTGAAAACATTGCCAGTAGGTCCTTCTATAGCAGTACCATAACAGTTCCTCACAGGATGTACTTGGTATCTTGAGGTTGACCTTGTTCTGCTGTCAGTTTTGAGATTTCTCACACTAATTGTTATGGCTAGAAAAAGTGTCAGGCAAAGAAAGTTGACTCATCAGTCCACCATTTGTGAACTTTCTAACAGGAAGAAGGTCCTGTGTACAGGGTCTCCATTGGGGGGACCTGCTTCCCATCTCCTCTTAGCAACAAGGAAATTGTCACTAAGGACCGTCAAAGGGGTCAACAAGCAATGTTTTTGTAAACTGTGCCTGTAGAGTCACTTTGTTGAAGAGGAAGAGTTTTTTTTTTTTAAAATTCATTCAGGCTGTTTGAGGATATAGAGCGTCAGGTCACAACACCTGAGGAAAACTTGACTGACATTGCCATTGTTCTACATCTACATCCATATTAAGCTTTAGAAAGTGTGTTGTGTGTGTGTGTGTGTCAGGTACCCTCTACTCCCTGTACCCCTATATTATCTCATCCTTTCTCCACATGATGCAAACATCCAATGCAATAATTAGCAATCAGTCTCACCTCAATGGCTGCACTGAGTGACATGGTACATAACCCCCACCCCTCACCACCCAACAAACACACACACACACACACACACACACACACACACACACACACACACACACACACACACACACACACACACACACACACACACACACACACACACACACACACACACACACACACACACACACACCAGACTACATAATGAGCAGTCAACCAAAATGGTGGTTTCTTATCTACTGTTGTCTGTGTGTGTGTGTGTGTCTGCAGAACATTCTTATCTCCTGTGAAGAGTCCTTGTGGGCTTCAGCTCTGGGACAATAAAGTACAAGCACAGCAACACTCTGGCTCTCCTCCCTTCTGACAAAAGTGCAGCAGAAACACAAGATAATGGCACAAAGGAGAGATTCATCAAGGTGAAATTAGATCACAACAGGCAGGGGCATGCAGAAATACGACATAAAGTGAAGGCAAATGGTCACAAGACTGAGAATTAAACACATTTAAGGAAAAACACATTGGAATAAATCAGGGTGATAGAAAAGTGAGACCAAATGCTCACGCTGAAGCAAACCTCCAAAGATAACAGAAAATGGAAGAGGTACTTTAGGTAATTAGATTTCCATGCATGTTCATTTCCACTGAAATCAGTCTTTGCCTTCAATTGTGCACCAAAAAATAACGAGCAGCCACTAAACTAAAGGTCAGGTAGAAAATTTTAGCGCAGAAGATCCAGAAATAATACTTTGGTATTTTGTGAGGGAGATCAGCATGTAAAAGGCCAATGTCTCCTGACAAGAGAGGTTTACAGTCTCTGACAGCAGGTAGTGAGTAACTCATAGTCCCAGACATTGTAGAAAAGGGCATCCATCCCTGCAGAGCCAACTGGGCAGAAGAAAAACACTGCATTGAGTTTAATAGTTTAGGAAACCACTTTTGGGAATGACTGTGCTCTTCTCTCAAATCAGATGAAGGTAAAACACAAACTTTTTCAGCATATTAGACTGGTAGTGGAAGCTGCTTCACAAATAATTCATTTAGTTAGAACTAGGCCAGTGTATTTGCTTTGTCTTTTTTAAATGTGTTTTCTCAGGAAAGTTGTTAAATCAAAGCAATTCAACATTCATTTATTATACGGCAAATGTTGCATTTCATTTCAGTTTCAGCACAGATGAAATTTGAAAAATCTGCATCACTTTACTTCACCAAAATTACAACAAGAGTGCAATGCTGATGGAGCTTTGTCATGCCTGGAAATGAATGGAAACCAGCTGGGGGTTGATATAGCAGCAAAATACATCCTTTTTTTTTTTTTTTTTTTTTTTTTTTTTTTTGGTATGCAGGCAACTGTTGAACAGATGAACATGAACTTGCAGATTGCAGGTATTCTTAGTGGCCAGAAGATGAATTAGCTCCATTACCACGCTGACATATCTGACACTGTTGAATTTATTACCATATGGTTGCAAAGGTGTAAAATTCATGCTCTTTGTAAACTTTGATGAACCCTTGACTTTTTCCATTTAATGCCAACATTGGGTCAAAATATTAATTAGTTCAGTACATTGGCTTATATGTATATTTTACAGCTAGAGCTTTACAGAGCTGATACAGACTCTCAGGCTCATTAAAATGAAACCTGCTTTGAAAAATGGAAAGTGCTCTAACAAGGAAGGGGAACAAGTGACACAAACTATCATTGTCCCTTTACTAGACAGGAACAATTGCTATATAGCTTCTCCTGCTGTGAATTATTCTTCCAGCTGCTATAATCAGCTTCGCTCTTCATCAACGGTGAAAGACCTAAAGCCTCAACTTCTGCGGCCGCCTGCTGTCGGGTTGAATAAGTCAGAGAGGGAGAGAGGGGTGAAAAACGAGTGGGTGAGCGAGAGAGAGCACCTGATTAAAGTACAAGAGTGAGAGAGAGTAAAAAGGAAACAAAAAGCACACAGGGACAGGCTGCACCCTCCCGTGTCTTTGTCCTATTGGCCAAGGGCCTTCTCAGTTGTGGCGGCAACCGATGACATCACTATGTGAAACACGACAGGGGAGGGCGGGGCCTCTGCTGCCTCTTGTCACCCTGGCAACAAGTCCACTTGTGTGGATGCATGTGTATTGTTAGAGTTATGCAGTGATTGCCTCACCTCTGGCTAATGTCTGCTGCCAAATGTCTTTCATTGTGTCTTTCTTCTCTTTTCTTGATGTTATCCCACCCCATTCTTCTCCCACTAAAGTTACATTTTCTCATCTATACAGTGACGCCACCCCTCCTTCATTCATACTCTCTACTTCCCAATTCCATTCCTCTTTCGTCTGAATGTCATTTCATCTTCTCCTCTCCTTCTTTTTCTGCCCTCTCATCTCTTCTTTTTTCCCTCCCCTCCTCTTTACTGTTTTCACTATTCAGTCCAGTCCATCATAAGTGGATTGGTGGTCTGCCCACTTAAAAGAAGTGGAGGAATCATACTGCTAATCCCATTGTAAGAGAACAAGAACAGAAGCAGCCAATATGTGTGTGTGTGTGTGCAAAAGAGAGTGAGAGTCCAAGTGTTAGTGACATTATTTCTCTGCGGAGAAAGTGCTGTTTGAGAAAGGAAGAGAGGGAGGGATATCCTATAGACGGGGAAGGCCGACAGATAGAGGGGTCTTTGTGTGAGCGCCCTGTTAAATCAGGCATGTAACACCAGCTTTTATAAAAAAGCCTCTCCAGACTCCTGTGATAAGTGGAAGGCTTCTCTGATCTGTACATGAAAGACAGAGCAAGAAAGGAAGAGAGAGAGAGAGAAAAGTGCAAAAATATAAAAATGAGAGAGAGCTTGGTCTGTCTTCAGAAAATTAATTTTTTTTTCCCTTCCTGGGGAGCTTCGTGTGCTGTTTTACCAATGATGAATGGGTGGAAGAAGAAAGAAAGGACAGAATGACTTTACAGTCACAGACCTAACTTCAACACTCATTCACTTCTTGAGCATGAAAGTTGAAAGTTTAAGAAAGCAACAGGTTCTCAACAACAAATATGGCATTGTTCTTCAATGCCTTTCAGAGTTCAAGTGCCCCTATTGCTAGGAAGGCATTACTAATGGGAAATATTTGGCCCTTACCTGGTAAATACTCCCATATGCCCACCATGCTCTAAACCCAAAACAATGAGCTCAAAGACACAACACTGCTCTTTAGAGCTGAGATACTTCTCTGTTAGATTGCCCTTTTAAGCAAATCTGTTCATATAATGTACAAACATTGTATTGAAAAAGAAACAGGGATTAGCACAGTTTTGTGCAGAATAAGAAAATACAGTGGTCACGTTTAAAATAAGAAATCATGAAGTGGATCAGTGCATTTTATGGCTGATTCACCAAACTTTTTATTTACCTAAACAACCTATTGTCTCTACCCACAAATGAGGGAAGATGTTTTCATCTTATAAATGTTTCTTTTCTTCTCTCAAGGAATCTGAAAACTCCCACCAATACTGATTTTTTTCTTTTGTTGACAAAAATGAGAAAGAAAGGCCCCAACAAAAAAAGGAAACACAAAGATCCCTGGTGAGCTGAGATCACAGGAAGCCTCTGTCTCCTCTTATATCTGTTGTCTCACAAAGTCTTTCTTCTGTCCGTCCCAACCTTGCTCTACATGCTTGCACCGTGCCAACAACAGCACGTCTTTCTTGTCTTCCCTTTTTTCTCTTCATCTCTCCCCTTTTCTCCCTCACACACTCATCACCCACCAGGCGCAAAACACAATTCTCTTTCATTCCTGACACTCCCGTTTTCTTCTCTCCGCTCCCACCACTCTTCACCCCGTGGGAGGTAGAAAGAGATTAATAGAGGCTGAAGTGATATCATTGTTAGTGGTTGTCCTCTGAGCTTCCCTTTGAAATGCACACAAATGTGCACACAAGGAAAAATGATGATGCAGGTGACTGTGGAACTAATGAAGGGGACACAAATGTACAAGCACGTATATAGAAATGCTCAGATACAGTTAGATGGACACACACCCTCCTTAGCTTTTTCCCTCCTGCTGTTTTGAAGGCTCGTTCCCATGCCGTGGGGAGTGTGTCTCATGATGGGCTAGCTGTGTGTTTGCGTGTGTGTGGAGTGTGTTAGAGTGTGTGGTGTGGTTGGTGTATCGTCAGGACACCAGGGGCTCCTCCTTGTGGATTAAACTCGTGTTTTGAGGTCAGAGAGGGTTGCCCTGCTGGTGGTTGGAGGATTTACACCCCCCACCATCTACTCACCCCAAATCCTTCAGCCCCCTCCCCTCAAACACATACACAGACACACACACGTGCATGCATGCACACACACATGCAACCGCACAGTCAGTTACCTCAGGACAGAATTATCCAGTGTCGTTGAAACAGACAGACTCAAACAGAATGAATTAGCTGATTCCCAATGCAATATGGTGTGTGTGTGTGTTGGCTATTGTCCTGCCAACTAATCCATTAAAGTGACCACATATGTCCCAGTGGTACCAACATCTATCGTCCTAGAGCATTGGCTGGGGAATTATTGTGTTAGGAAGTGGCTGCGAGGTGACTGGCTGTCGTACCAGCAAGAATCACTTAGTATGTAAATCACTTCTTGGAAAGTGTTTTGTTTTACAGGTCTTCGGGGCTAGTGTGTGTTATATTTTTTTTTACTGTCTTTTTCTGAAAATACCTGGATTAAACCCAACATTGTTTTAAGTTCTTTTCAGCGACTTTTCAGTACAGAGGGAGAATGTAGATAACATTTCCTCTTCTCTGTAAGAATTATAGCTGCAATAACCTTCTGTTTTTCAGTGGATTGTCTTCTTTTTGAATTTATTGATGCCCATGTGTTTTAATAAGCTCAGTGTGAAACTGGGCTTTTCTTTGAAAATGTCAAATGTCAAGAAGAGAGAACTTCTGGAAGTAAAAAAAAAAATACACACTGTTGTAATGTCAGATACAGGTAGGAACTGAAATTCTATGCAGAATCCATATCTATTGCACATCCAGTAAGTTCACCATGGTTAATATTTAAATTGCCCATCTCCTCCTGTAATATACATTTCTATTCATATGGAGCTTAAGTGGGTAATAAAAACACATTGTTTGCATTATAAAGTTTTAGTCTGTGATGGTAGTGCTGATTTGTCAATAAGTCAACCACTTTAGCCCAGATTGAAATACAATATGTCAACAACTGTTGGATGCATATGAAAGTCAAGATACTCACAAGACAAACTGTAATAACATTGATGTTTCATCATTAAAACTTTTGATTTGTCCAATAAATATCTGCAAAATATGATATCCACAGCATTTCTGGAAAATAACTGTATTTTGTTAAGCAAACCACATAGCTTGAAATGGATTATCTCTTAGATTTTATGTCACCATGATACACGACAATATTAATGTTTGATCCTACTAAACAACTGGGGTCACATAAGAGGTGTGAACATGATGATAACCTGAAAATGCTTCCACTTGCTGTTATTTGTACTGTTGTTTCCTTGCCCTTTCACTATTGCCTTGTTTCAACAGCAACAACCCTTTGTCCTCACATGACCTTGACCGTGTTGTTTGGTGGGTATCATTTACATCTAAATTAGCATTAGTTACACATATTGACTGCCCTGGTGGTGAATTAAATCAACCCCATTGATCCAATTTGAGCCAACGACAGATACAATTGGGTGGGGATAATGTGATACGTTTTCCTGTCTGCTTTTAGGTTTTGTAATGAAATAGAAAAAGTAAAAAGTGTGTGTGACTCAGTTCTGGTTGTTTCAGGCAAAACTATTTTAATTGAGCTGATCAAATTTAACATGTCATGTTTAAAATAATTATTAAGGTAGTTTTGTTTCGAAAGGAACATGGAAGACTACAGTCTTTAATAGCGAACTTAAATAATAAAAAAAAAACACTTTTGTCATTTAAGCTGATTATTTGGACAGTGATTTTGGGGTGAATTGTAGGAGATGATTTTATAAAGGAATGTAAGAGTTGTTTTGAACATGGGTACTAATGCTGTTTTGATGCCATTGTTAGAGACTTTGTGGTATTAAGGCATCAATGTCTTTTTGGGGTGCCACTGTGATCTGGTGTGACTCTTTAACTGTCTAGACAGATGATGCTTGTTGCAATATTTATTTGTGTCAAATGCGTTGATGCCTAAGAGCCACTTGTGTTTGTGTGATGTTGTTTAAGCCGCAACAAAGCTCTGTGCATTCCTAACAGCATTCCTAACAGCATTAAGTGGTGTTTCATGCTGTAAACAGATTACATTGTGGAATAATGCAAAGTCTTAACAGAGACTCTGATCTGTACCTGCTGTAACAGTAGCGTTTGTTTCATGCAGTATTGCTATCACAAAGGCAGCCTGGAGTATGTGCTTTATTCTCATTACCGCTTTTTTTCAATTACTTGAACTTCTAATCCCACATTTGCTGAGCAATCACTGACAGACTTTTAGACTGGGAAGAAAAGGTCAACTAGTGTAGTATATTATATTTATATTATGTAGTATAAATATTAAATCGATAATAGGTTGAAAGGGGTTTTAAGTCTATTAGATGGTTGATCTGATAGATGGGAGTTGATATAGTGTATGTCCAAGATCCAGCCTATATAATCACACAAGACAACAGGACCCAGCACTGGCTGCAGGACACAGCAACAAGAAAATATGATATGAACTGGCTGACCCCCTTCTAATAGGTGCACTCAACCCCAGAGCAAGTCCTAACCTTTAACAGGTCATCCTACCGTGACTCTGAGGACAGCCTGAGGCAGGTAGAGCATCATCTCCAACAAAGAGCAGGTTGTTGTATAAAGTGAATGATTTGCTCTGTCTTTTTGCATTTGTCTTAGAACAGCTCTTAACCTTTCAACCAACATTACCCCTTTGGTATTTTGGTACATTTTTATTTTCTGCTTAATGAATACTCAGTCTCTAACATTAGCTGCTCCCTGTAGAGCATAGTCATTATCATCCGCAGTCCCAAACACATCAAACGTTTTCCTGAGCACAACAATGACCCACATTTCAAAAAGGTGACTGTGCCTGCTTTATATGAAAACATCACCAGACAAATGAGGCAAATTGAAGCAATCACTACTGTGGAGAAAGACAATTACTATCTTTGATTCTCTGTCTTTGTTTCAAAGTCAACAGATACTATATACGTCACATCTGGAGGGCGTCTTCATCATCACTACCTCCCTCATTGGTCTGACACTTGGAGAAATCTGCTGTCCTAAACCCACCATGACAACAATGATGAATTTCTTGATTAATGATTGAAGTGATGTTTATAGTGTCACAGTTGGACCCATTTTCAATCAAGCTGATATTTCACCAGATGCCAGTGTGTCCTATTTTGGTTGAGGTGCAATCAGGAAATATAGCAACAGGTCGCCATTGTGGACACACATTAGACAAAAAACTGTGATTTGACAACACAGTGCACACGCACTTCCCCTCGATATGCTTGGTCACATTCGCTTTATCCACAGGATTGCCTCGGCTTGTCAATTTGTGTTCTGCGCATGAGTGTGTTTGAATGCGGAGAAACCCATTGTTAAGTGTTCCCTCTGCAGTGCTTTACACTGTATTGACTATTTTCAAAAGGCCTATTCAATTTTCCAATAGGTCGCATGTGTGAAAATGTTTTTGTGCTATGAATTATTCTACTTTGTCTGACAGTACATCTACTGCAGCCACGGCTTTATTCTGTTTTTTATTAACAAATTATTTTCATTTTCAAGTATTTCTATGGGTTCAGACACTGATATTGATTTAAAAAGACTGTATACACACTGTCAATACTTTCAGCTACTACCCTCCATTATCTGAGATAGGCAGATCAGACGTGAATTGATTTTGGCCGTGTACACATGGGCTTGTATTCTGTATGATCAGATTGCATTTCAGCGTGTTGTTACATATTATTTATGTATGTCTGTATAGTGTCAGTTTTTAGAAGAAATGAAAAGAATAATTATCCATTTATAATCCCACCCACTGTTAAAATTGTTCCTGAACACCTAAAAACTACATAGTTCAAACAGACATATGTATCATAATAAATGTAAGCAGGTGCTGGTCAGAGTTGCAGTTTAACAGAAATGACCTCACCTGTCTGCTGATAGGTGGTTTGTAACATGCACACACACACTCACATACACTCATACAATATTATCCACCTCCCTAGCCCATGCCCCCAAATGTCAGAAAACATTAATTGTGACATTGTGAACAGGAGCCCATGGGCAATTTCAGGTTTTGTTTGTGTCTCAGTAAAGATATAAAACAACCTGACAAAGTATTTAAAGGTCAAAATGGAAGAGAGCAGGTGTGTGTATGTGTGGCAGTACTAAAGAGAGAAATTTGCAAAACGCAAGAAAATAAAGTAAAATTAGTCTATCATTATAATAATAACTATTAATTCTGTACTAACCAGTCCTCATGTGTCATGTTGGCATGTTGGACCACGCCATTATTAAAGTGCAGGACCTCACACACACACACACACACACACACACACACACACACACACACACACACACACACACACACACACACACACACACACACATATTACACATTAATCTGTCTTTCAGCAGGAGGAACCCCTGCTTGGTCTTGAGTTTAATCTCAGTCTCAATCCACAGGCATTAATCCTACAGATTATAGATCCCTCACTCCCAGCACCCACACACTCACACACACATTATTAACAGCATCTTTATTACATGTGACAATCCCCTCTGAGGCATACTGCCCCCTCAGCTTCTGCCGACATAACACTATCTGAGACGTGGACACTTATTAACATGCACATGTGCTCACAGTATCATGTGTAATCTGTACTGTTCTCAATCCTCAAACAATCATGTATACATACATTCACACTACTGTCGACATGCACTGTTTGACCCAAGACTGACCTGGCTTAACATTATTGATTTTGCATGGAGTGCAGCTTTAGCTCAGCAACACACACAAATTATTAAGGTGATTAAGTTGTCTGTATCAATCAGCCTCAGTGTCTTTGATAAGACAAATGCTGAAATATGCTGACTTTCAGCACATGTCAAAAGAATGATTATACAGCTACACATGTCTCTGTCTGTCAAGTACATGTAATCATATGTAATCTGTCATTATATAGACACTGAACATGGGACTGAACATATAATCCCTCTGACTTGGCAAGACAGATAGGTTCAAAGATATTAACATGTACATTATATTATATTTTCAGTGAGAACTAAAAACATCTGATTAAATTTAATTGTATATAATTTATCTCAGAGGGACGATGGGATAAAGGTTTTTGACAAATTCAGGTCTTGATGTTCTGCTTAGTAAGCCATTTCATGTCCTACTTGTAACACCTCCGATATCATCATCATAACTATTTGTAATCCACCAAAACCTTCAAGCACCTGCCTATGAAAAGCTTTCAGCTGCTTACTTGCACTTCTGCTGTTAAATCCTTTCACTCATCATTTGCAGCGAGCAGTTATTGTAGATTTCATTTCAAATTTCAACTCCTTTCATACACTTCTGCCCATATCTGTGCTCACGCTTCAGTTAATTTCAGGTTGGCCTCATTCTTCAATCCTTTTCTTACTTGAAGATACTTGTTCAGTTGCTCCTTCATCCTTCACCTTTTTCAGCAGTGTAGTTCAGCTCCCAGCAGTCATGTGTCTTTCACAGAAAAACACATTCTATTATCATAAATGACATGATGCATAAAAACACAAATACCTCTGTGTAATAGGCTGAGCCTATATACAGTTTCATTTTGATTGGTGTCCTTTGAGCATGTGGGTATGTATATGCATGAGATTATTATATGGAGAATTGCCAGTGTGTGTGTCTGTTGTGGACTGAAGCCAGTGAGTCTGAATGGTACAGTATTAGCCTGAGATCAGAGCAACATACAATGATCTTCCCCAGCTCATTGTGTTTATGTGCATGTATGTGCATTCTTAATCACTGTGATACTGATAACTGCAGTCCTCCTTCCTGACTCTGTTCAACCTTCCTCTATCAGCTTTCAGTTCAGCCAGTCATTCTCCATTTAAGCAGGTCACTAGCCATGCATACAGACCACCACACACTCCACAAACTGGTCAGTGCATGCCCATTCATCTTCAGGCTGCAAAGCAGTGTCAGTTATTGTGCACGCTCAGTGTCCTTGTTTGACATCCAGAAAAAGTTGGCTGTAGCTGAAACCATCTGATATTAGGATTAAATCCACATATTCAGCCACCCTAAGATTCATGTTTAGCTTCCTGGTATTCTGACAGAGTAGCCTAATGTAGCATTTGGGCTGTATAGTTCAAATGGCGTTTGCTAGCTTTGGTTATTATTTTTATTTTTGAGTGTAGAAATAATCAAGTAAATGATTCAGGTAATTATCTGATTCAGCTAAGTCCGCATTGGACAAAAACATAAGTTTTGCTGTCATTTTGTACATACAACTTAAAGTTATGGCTTTCACCAGTCTATGTGCGGGTATGTAATATGTAAAAAAACATTTCCAGTTTGACTGTGAGTTTCAGATATAATTCATTTGAATGTGTGTGATTGAGCACCGTCTTGGCTCTACAGAGCAACGCTGGACTGGAGCCAGGATGGCAGATGGTTGCTTGGGTGCAGGGTTTGGGCTCCTACAGGGCCTCTGATACAGCAAACACAGATAACTGGGTGGAGGAAGATGCTGCTTGGATAGGGACGCTGATATTTATTGTCTCTCTCTCTGTGTGTTGTGTATGTGTATGTGTGCGCACCCATGCATGTGTGTGTGTGTCTTCTTGTTTCTCCTTCTTAGTCCATTTAATAATTTTTTCTATAATTCTGTCCTCCCTGATTCAAAGGTTTTACCATTTTATCTTCTTAAACATTTTCCCTGATATGTTTTATAACAATAAAACAGATTAATGATAGAAGAATCCAAATATATTTATGCACAACTGTGTATTGAAGTTTTATAGATTTTTGATTATGGCCCAATATTGAACTTTAAAGTCTAACTTCTAAGTTATGAGTCCTTGTGCAGGCTGAGACAGCTTATTTCTGTCTTCCTGCCTTTTGATGCAGCACATTTTCCATTTTAACTGTTTTGCTGATGCCCTGATCTAAAGCATTTTGCAGCATGTGACTCCAGTAAGCTTTAAATTCTTGTATTGCAATCAGTCACTGGCAGAAAACACACAGAATGAGTTGCACATCAGAAGATTAGATTAAAACTTTGCTGCGCAATTGAAAAAAATCAATTATCTTGAACTTATAGATGGAAAATGAAGAAATGCTGAGCAGTGAAATAGAAATTACATCTGTGAATTTGTTCTGGGTTCGGTATCAGAGAGTTATTTAATTCAGAGGAGAATAATCTGAACTGGGTGAAGGCTGTTTTTGCAGCAGTAAGGACAATTATATCTGCGTCTCCCTCATTCCTGCATCCATTCATTTCTGTGTGCTTTGTTCTCTCATTCATCTTTTTGTTAATCATTCCATATTTTCACTGTCTTTCTCCCTTGATTCTGACTCTCAACCTCCCTCTGCATCCCATTCTCCTCCACATCTCGACTCCTCTCCTGGAGCAACAGTATGTATACACCCGGTTGCCGTGACAACGAGAGGAGGCCACATGAGTGAGTGGATGAACAAAAGACCCAGAGACCCTCATCTACAGAGAGAGATAGATAGATAGATAGAGAGAGAGAGAAGGAAAAATCAGATTTCATTTTT
Source organism: Polydactylus sextarius (assembly GCA_016801845.1). NCBI lineage: Eukaryota > Metazoa > Chordata > Actinopteri > Polynemidae > Polydactylus > Polydactylus sextarius. Next base: position 6,390,129 of record CM028929.1, read on the forward strand.
AGGTGAGGGGTTTGGTGTGTGTGGAAAATGTGGAGGAGGTGGGGGTGAGGGGTGGATAGCGTAGGTGAGGTGAGTTCATAAATGAAAAGAGAGAGAAAGAAGGAAAGAGAGAGAGTGGAAAAGGAAGAGAGGGGGAAGGGAGATGTGGTTAACAAAGCAAAAGGAGAAAATGTAATAATAATACTAAAAAAGAAACGCCTAAAATGCAACATTGCATTATGTAGAACTGCAGCTGTCATATCACCACTGAGATATTTTTAAATAGCTTTAAGGTGCTGAAAATTGGGTGTCATTTTCTTATTGTTAAGATAAGGTACTTGATTGTATTTTTGGAAAGGAGGTAATTTTGCATGAAAATCTGTTTTTTATGAATATCAAGAGACTAATGAATCCTTACTAACTACCATATTACTGACTCCATATGACTAAATTCCACAGCTTAGACCATGGAAGTGGTGTATAGTGTGTAATATAGGACATACACTCTACTGCTACAGGCATGGTTTGAGCCCATAATATTGCCTTTTTGCCAACAAAATGCTTGATGCTGGAAGAGTGCACTGCATTATGAGTATCTGGCAGAGCAGTGGTTCCCAGCCTCAGGGCCTGGATCAAGTACAAGGTCGTAATATAAATTTGAGAAATCATGAGATCAGTAACAAAAATGGAAAAAGAAAAAAAAATACACAAATCTCTAAATAAAGTGCTCAAAGCTTATATAAATACAGTATGGATTATAAAAGAAATTACACGTAATGACCACTTCAGATGGAAATAGACATAGAATGAACATAAGACACAATAATTAATGTAACACAAGATGAAAAATAAAACCCTTTCTGAAAGCTCCAATCAACCAGCAGTAGATTATCACAGTGGTATTGAAGGCAAAAAGTTAGTGATGTAGCCTGATCCTAGTCCATTAAAGCCTTTGTATATGAGGAAGAAGACCTTTAAATCAATTCTAAATGTTACAGGAAGCCAGTGCAGAGCAGCTAAGACATGACTAATGTGTTCTCGTCTCTTAGTTCTGGTAAATAACCAAGCTGCAGAGTTTTGACTGTGCTGAAGGCTCTTTTGGTACACCATTAAAATGTGCATTGCTGTAAACAAACAGGTTTTTCATCATCTTTTTGATTTTCATGTGGTCGAACCTTAACAATGATTTTAAGGTGGAAATATTATGTTTTTGTCACCTTGTTAATGTGGGGCCTTAAGCTTTGTTCTAAAAAATAAGATAACACAGAGACCTGGATTCTCAGATTCATCCAGGGAGTTAATTTAATCTGATTATAAAACAGCATGTCTTTTTTTTTTAAGGCTTGATTAGTGGTTTCACTTCTGTGTTTGTTTCCCTTTTAATTATTGCCAAAAGACAAGTAGTAATGAAGTTCATGGGTGCAACATCATTTGGTTCAACAGGGATGAACACTTGTTTGTCATCTGCATAACTGTAAGGTAATGTACATAATCATCTTTAAGTCACTTTAAGTCAGTGTATATTGACTATAATAATGAACAACATGTGATGTAAGTTTTGAAGCAGTTTAACAGGTAGAGAGTGATGATTGTGATCAGTTACAACAAGCACTGTGCTTATGTCTCAGAAGTACTGATAGTACTTATTTTGGTCAGGGTGTTGTCAGAGGTTGCTGATTATTTTAGTAAGAGTGATTTCAGAGCTATGGTATATATGGTATATATTCTAAAGTCTGACTACAGGATCTTCTTTTTTTGCACCGAAACAACCACTCATGAATGGAAGGCTGGATATTGGCCAACAGCTGGTCAGTGCATTACCATGTGTGTCTGGAAAATGATGCCAGTTTGAAGACATGTATTTACAATCTTCAGGACTTGAAACACTGCTGCGCACCTGCTTAAAAAATTACTTCAGATACAGATTCGTGAGTTGGGCAGGTTACATAAGCAGGTGAATTTTCTTTTTTCTTTTTCTTTTTTTATGAGGTTTGCTGAGGTCACCTGTGCTTACATCAGCAGGGTTACTGGCATCACTGTGTTTAAAGTCATAAACCAAGACATTCGGGAACCTATGTATCTGACTGCCAAGGAGCTGCCAGCTCTGCTCAGCTTTCCTCTGCTTTGAAAACAGTTTGGTGGTATGTTAACTTATCAGACAACCTCCGGGCATGACATACAAAAATAGACTGCTCAGAATAATAATTTTATATGATGTTTTCATAGAATTCTTAAAATTACATCTACTGATTCTCCATCACTGAAAAATCCAGAGTCTATAAATATGTAAATATTTTCCTGACAGACAGCCTTTACAATAGAGGTTTTGTGTTTCAACATCACACTTGTGTTGTTGCTCAGCGTAACAGCACTGACTTGTAAACTACTGATTTCACAAGATCCTACTTGTGTACGTACAAGTTGAACCCACATTACAGAGAAGCAGCCTTCTGATAAAATTCTGGACAAATCTGTGAAATTCATCTCAAGTGTTTTACTTGAGATGAATTTCACAGATTTGTCCAGAATTTTACATTTGGACTGGGGGTGCAAAATAATCAAAACAGATCAATTTGGATCTATTAAAGAAGATCAGAGCTGTGACATTTGTCATTCCCAAGTGACAAGTCTTTTCCATTCATTATTTTATTCCTAGTTTCAGGTGGGTTGAGAAGAGTTTTGCTGTTTTTAGTTACGACGCAGTCTTTCCTACAAATATTTTGGTGAGTGATGAACGCATCTGTGCTGTATGAAATCCTCTGACATGAACGACAGCTCAGCTTCAGCCACCAGAGTTCTGAAGGAGCACTCAGTCATTTATTGATGCTAACAAAGGATCAGTGGGAGGGCAGCTTGAGTCCTTACATACTTTTCTGCTCACCAACGTGTTTTGGAGTTCATGCTTTGTAAAGCTGTGAGGATTTATCAAAGGAGTCATATTGGTGGAATGAAACTCTTTCAAGGACAATTTGTTACATCTGACTAGAAAGCAAGCTTGTGTGTGAGTGCTAAGGCTTTATAATGTTTCCCTAACATTATTTACATCAGATATGTATGTTAGAAATAAACACAACCATCCATGTGTGAGCAAAATTGATTTAGACTTCTGATGTGATAATTCAAGTAATACAAGGGCATTGTTTTATCATAAAACATAATGACATACCATTATAAGATATATAATTACCCTTAGAAGGAATACTGTCTTTAATGAAGCACCACAAGGCTCCTTCCAATTACTGCAGCAGTTAAAGAAAAAAAAACTAAACATCTCTTGTAACTTTAATCAGCACTTTCAGCTGCATGGTTTAGCCGGTAATTATGTTGCTCTTGTAGCTCCTCATTCTGGATCAGGAACAGACATTCAGTCGGTATCACACATTAAGCTGTAACCTGGTAATAACAAAGGGGAAAGAAATTACACTTGGGTAAAAATGTCAAGTTCACTTGAAGCCTTGGCCTCATTATTTTTTTTTCCTTTTCATTTGCAGACTTTGGATTCATGTACAGAAAAAAGGTACAGGAACAACGATGTTACTGGGCCGATACAATGGAGGAGGTTGTCATCATCTATACAATGACTATTCCTTCAAGTCCATTAACCTTTGAAATCTAATTATTAGTTCAGCTGATGGCAAATGCCTCCTATTTGCCTAAGTAAACGTATGGAGACCTGATCCTTCTCAAAAATATAGATAGACCCTTCAGGGCACTAGAGAGAGAATCATATTCAATTATCCTGCCTATTAAAACTTGTCAGGGGTCTGTGTGTGTGTGTCTCAAACTGTACAGCCTTATGCAAATATAATTACACCAATTAAACCACAGAGGGGCCTCAGGGTGGGGGGGTTTGGTTGGAAAGACTGGCAGCAGTTGTGTGTGAGCGTCTGGTGTGTGTGTGTGTGTGTGTGTGTGTGCTAGTGGATATGGTGGTGATAGAGTTAGTTCTCCAGTGAATGTGTGTGTACATGGATGTAGATTGTAGGCACATGTGTGGGTGTTGACATTCTGGGAACACTGTTCTTCGCACCCTTTCCTCCATCCCCCCATTAGCACTAGCACCACCCCATCCCCCAAAGCCTGCTTCCCTGTCTGTCTGTCTTCAGGGAGCTGAAGGAGCTTAAAGGAGAAGAAGCTCAAAAGCGTTTGGAGGAGAGTCATAGGAAGGGAAGAGGACATGGAGAGAGATGGAAACTGGGATACAGAGGAGTGTATAGATGAAAGAGAGACTGGATGAATGGTGCCCAAGAGCAAATTAACTGCCACTTTATACTGGAACTGGAAGAATTTAAAAGACAAGAAAAGGGCACATGACCAGAATTATGACACAGTATTGTGACATTTTTAGTGCACGGAGGACATGAATCCAGTGAAGAACCATTCAATCATTAAATCTTCACGAGGATGTGCAGCAGAGAAACAATGAAAAAAAAAAACTGTATAAACAAATATTTTAAGGTGGAAGAGAGTGAACAGAAGCAGGACAGAAACACACTAACTGGACTGACTGAGTGGAGGGAAACAACAGGACATCTGAGCAAAAAAACAAAACAAAACAAAAAGATATTCTGTCCAATAAATAACAGCTGCATGTGAAATCTCCTGACTTCTATTCTGTACTTGATGATTCCTTCTCAATTATTGGCTTATGAAAAGATAATGCAATGGAGATGTTGATTTGAGTGAATGACTGTGACAACTGATCTAATACTGTCTGACATTTACTGATGATTTTTCCGCATGTTCCCCCCATAGTTTGTCCTGAACGCATCAACATTTGTTCGATCTTTTGCTCCAGGGGAGGGTACCACTAGCTACCAGGTCTGTCAAATGAAATTTGCCCCTGAGAATCTACCTGTTCATACAGTCAGGGGGAAAAACAAAACAACCAGTTTTTTATGACACTGTCTAACAAAATCTTTTCAGTCTCGCCCTCTTGGATGATAAACTGTCATCCCAATGCAGCAGAGGCGATTATATTACAAACATCAGTGACTATTGGAAGTTGATATCGAGTATTTCCAGAGTACAGTGACAACATCACACACTCGACTGCACGTTATTTTGCTGACAGCTTTACAAGAGACTCAATTAAGTGCAGTCAGGTTTGAAACCAAGGAAATAAACTGTTTTTGTGATCACTTTAGTGGTGGGTAATGGCTTGTAGCTCTGTCAGACAGAAAGTTGTTTTAGATAGTGCCATACTGTCCTGTGTTAAATGCATTCACATGACATCACATGAATTCACAATTTTTCTGTCACCACATTTAATTCTTTAAAACATGCTATTTGGGGCTATTTTTAATTTAATTTGATAGTTTAATAGGTAAGAGGCAACACCGCTTTGTACCCTCCTATGTACAGATGGAAGAAAGATGCTAGCCAGAGACATGAGCTCTGAATCACTCGTCATGAAGGATGAATGCTTTTCTCGTTAAGGAGACTTGCAGTTCCATAATTCATCCTCTAATCTCATAGAGTATTTAAAGAACGTATGATTTATTTGCTCTACCCACTTTACTGTGTGTGTTTCATCTCTCAAACAGACTTCAGGTTTCTCTCTCTGTTTCTCCTCTTATCTCTTCTCCTGCTAGTCCGTCAGCAGATGTTTGGGAGGAAAAGATGCTTCTCTTCCTCCTCCTCCCCTGTCTTCCTGTCACTCCTTCTCTCCCTCTTTAATTCCCTCTGAATTTCTTCTTTCTATCCCTAGTTGGCAAATCTTAAAATGAAAAATTCACCCCCCTCTCTCTCCACAAACCTTTTCTTACCCTGATGAAATTATTAATCCATGTCAAGTGCTGATTACTGAGCCATGTCCTCTATTACTCTCTACACATTTATCATATAGTGTGTTCTCAGCCCAATATTGCATTTGCCATCCATGCATGTGTTTTCTCTTTTCATAGGTCCTCTAACCAACCACGAACCAATTTAGTCCCTTCTTTCTATTTCTACTCCTTATTCCACCCCCACCCCATGGTTGCAGATTCTGCTTTAGTCTCAACCCCCTTCTCTTTCTCACTCTCAACCTCATGTTTCCTATTTACTAAAGGCAGGCACTTGTGAGAATACAAGAGAAGAGGAGAAATGATGGCGATATTAACAGGTGATATGATACACGGATATGATGAAATGATGACATTACATAAAACCTGGGTTTTGCTTTACTTTATACACATTTATAAAACCATAATATATCTGGTGAGTGAAACGGTTTTAGGTTGGGTGATGATGGAATAAGCAACACTGATTGAGGCTGTGAGGTGAAGCACCGAGAGAAGAGAGGGTCTTCATATGGGCAGCCGGGTGAAACCAGATATAATTGTTCCCACCAGTATGGTATGATAAGTACATAGGAACTAAACCAAGGAGCTTTAAGTTACTGGCAACTGGAGATGCGGGGGACTGAACCAAGGACCTCTTACGTGCAAAGCATGCGCTCTACCACTGAACTACATCCCTTGTGCTGTCGCGAAAGACATGTCAGAGTAGACAATACATCGAACCTTGAGGCAGATGAACTATAATAGTGGAAGACCACACTCAGATCAAACCCTTTAAGCCAAGAACAGAATTGCAAGGCTGCATGGGACACAGACTTACCAACACTAGAGAACTAAAGACTGGAAAAACAAAACCTTGTTGACAGAGACAGAAGTTAACAGCGTGAATCAATGAACCCAAGCTGTTAGTCAAGACACTGGTGGTGGTGTGATCGTGTAGGGTATGTTTTTATTTTAGATGCTTTAGTAGCCTTCAGTGTTTAGATGCCACTTTCTATTCATGATTCACTCTATCCATGATTGTTACTGACTATTTGCATCAAAATTTCTCATTAAGGACACTTCCAGTATGATAACATGAGGACAAGAGCTGAATACCCTTCTGAATATCCAAATTTTATATGATGCCTTCATGTGGAAATATCAAAGGATTGTTTCCATCATTATAGCACACATCTGGGGAATGAGATTGTAAAGATGAGATGGAGATGCTGGGGATTGAACCCAGGACCTCATACATGCGAAGCATGCGCTCTACCACTGAGCTACATCCCCTCCCACTTCCAACACAGGATTGCTAACATGTCCATCCAGGTAGATGGTGGATTCCCAGAATTTATCCTTTGTGGGGTAGACACCAGAGACACTAGTGTTCAAAGGTGTGTTAACAACAGCTTAGAAAGTTTTCATGGTGGTCATTAGGGTACCAACACTTAGTCACTAAGGAGCTATTGGTTATTGTAATGATTGTCATCACCTGACATTCAGTGACCACACCTTCTGAGGCAGATGACTTGTTAAGTCTTCTAGAACTCTGTTTGGGGATGGTTTTTTCTATTGTAAAATAAATGGCTTCTGTTAACCCCCTTTCAAACATCAAATCCAAGATTTGTACGTCTGAGTCTTCAGTGGAGTGTTCCTTGTCCTTCAGATGTAGATGGACAGCTGAATCTTGGCCTGAGTTGGCTCTTCTGTGTTGCGTTTGTCCAGGGTTTGTTTGATTTCCCCAGTGTAGTAGTCATTGCTGACCTCCTTGAAGCAGCTTTTTAAAAAATCTTTAAAGACTACCACAAGATCCAGAAAAAATGAGCACCAACCTGGGGGATGGAAAAGAGGAAAAGGATTGGTACAACAATATAGTATTCCAATGTGTGTCAGGAGTATTGGGAAAACAGAAGAGGATTTTCAACAAACATCAAATTCCTGTCTTCTTCACACATGGTAACACATGCAGACAAAGACTGTTTCATGCCAAGAATATACACCACATACCAAGAAGAGCAACCTTGGTTTATGCAAGTAGTTAGTACCCTAACAGCCAGTGGTGAAACTAGCTCCATAATCATCGTTGTCAATACACTTTGAACACTAGTTATCTAGTGTCCACCCCCACAGAGGATAAGTTATTTAGGACTGTAGAAGCCTCTTGGATGAGAAGTGAAACATCTTCAGGCAAGAGTTTCCTCAGATTTAATAACATCAGATATACTGACCTGGACGAGCATCATCATTGAAACATGTGCAGATAGACTACTGAACCTTATGACAGGGACACAGTGCATACAGTATACCCATTGCTGTTTTGGAGATTGTTATAGAGGAAGCGTTAATGACAATTGACATACTGCTTGGAGGGGAACATTAAGTACAAGCAGTGATTAGCCATAATGTTAATGGAGATGCTGGGGATTGAACCCAGGACCTCATACATGCAAAGCATGCGCTCTACCACTGAGCTACATCCCCTTCATGTTGCACACACTGACACTCTTCCATCAACTGTCAAACAGCATTGAAAAGAAAGAGTAGAGATAAGTAGAGATAAGCATGGTGGTGCTATCATATGCATAGTATAGACAACAGGGATCGATCTGTACAAACCTTGCTCCACAATGGTCACGAGTGGTCAAAAACTATGCAGGGTCCTTGACTTTCTATTGGCATAATTTCATTATTTTTTGCTTTGCCCATATCTTGCTTTTAATTCAAAGCAATGTATAAGCTACGAAGGTCTAAACAAATCAAAGAGTTTTCATGTTTTAATTGGCGCGAAACATAACCAAAACCTTAAAAAACACATTAAATCATGGGCATTATTAGTTCCCTGCATAAAAAGACTATTAATACATTTTAATGAGCTTGTATGTCGCAGTGAACAGGGCAAGAAGCACCCAAACAGCGCATTCTCCTCACACTGTGTGCATTCTTTAGTGCACATATATGTCCTCTGTTAGTGATAATACTTTAAACAGACAAATGTTTAATTTCTATAAAATTCACAGTAGTTGACACAACTGAAACATGTAGTCTTCAACATTATTATTCAAACCTACAGGCATCAGACAAAGACTGTAAATTATTTCATCAGTGAACCATAGTGCATTATAAGCTGTGTAATCAACCACTGAATCAGCCAAATGAAAAAATCTGTTTCCTCCATATAATCATAATCTCTTATCCTTTCAGGGCTGGCAGCTCTGTAATTATTCCAATTGATCTCATAGTCTGACCGCAGTGTAATTTTTGGCTGTAAATGAGTGTGCAAGGCTTAAAATGTGAATCTGTCTACTCACTATATTGTTGTTAAAACTGACAGAATGTATCTTTAGTTTGGACAGATGTGGGTCTAAAAACTAGATATGAACTGAGGGTAAAAACTCAAATCAGTAAGAGAAAATCAGTCTTACTATCAGTGCTGGAGCTGGACTCAGTGCAGTGAGACAGCTCTGACTCCAGGACAGCTAAAGCTTTCTTCTCCCTCAAACAATAAATGCTTTCACACTAAAAGGCCTTGAACATTTTCGGCAAAGCCGTCTCGCCTCTGAAAGGGAATATTCCACATCTGCTCAGGCCCACATTGCAGCTGAGTGATAAAGCCAACAGAGGAAACACCAGCTACAGCCAAAAGCAGTGGTACCATTTACTATAGAGGCTTTAAATCTTTGTGCTATCACCCACCCACAGTAGTTTATCTCCCAGCGCTGGGAACAAGCTTGTTCTTACAATAAAACCTCCCATTGTGATTTAACTTCCTCCCTCAAATGTCTATTTATTTATTTAATTTTTATTTATTTATTCTTAATATCAAACATCTGGCCTGCGCATGACTATGGTTGTCAAACTGGAGGGGTCACTGCAGGGTGTGCATGGATGACCAGGGGGAAACATTGAGGCACATTAAAGTGAAACAAGAACTTGCTAATACCACCCAGCTGATCTTTATTTCATTAAAATTCAGGATATTTTTTATTTGTTGCTTTCCCTGATAAATAATGTGCAGGGCATCAAGTTTTCTGATTTCTGAGGTGGGAGGACGGCCACGTCCGCAAAAGCCCAGTGCATTCGAACTACTTGAAGGTGGAAGATTAAGTTTTGTATGATTAGAGATTAGCCAAAGGGATTGTGTATTAGCCATAGAAGCAAATATGTTGATGGAGATGCTGGGGATTGAACCCAAGACTCCTTCTCAATGAAGACTCTTTGTCTTGCTGGATGACAATCAAAACATGCTGTGAAGAAGAGCTTAACCCACAATGGGCCTGTCTTATCTTTTAAATAGGTCAGATTTCATCATTAAGGAACTATGACCCCAATTGCCTCACATGCTACAAATCAATGAGTAAACATCTTCTTAGCCTATAAATTCAGCCTCATCATACTGTTTTAATAAATGCTTGATTGACTGATTTGCTGGTTGCTGGACGAAACTGCAGATCAGATGATTCACCACACAAGTGGCTGTAAATCTCAACATAAATACAACCTAAGCTGGTGTTCAAATTTGCTTTCCCTTTCCTCCATACCCCCACATTTAAAAACCTGTTTTCAATGTTTACAGGCTTTGCATCCCTTTTTTTTTTTTTTTTTACACTTGTCATGTATTACTGTCACACAGAGCCAAGGAGCTTCACTTTGTACTGAGTACTTGTTTCTTCAATTAGATCTCAGTAGGGTGGAGGCGAACACTGTCATACTTGCCTCGGGCTCTCTCCTACTCTCTCAGTCTCTCCACACAGTTCGAGTGGGTTAACAGGATTAAGGGAACATTTACATTGGGTTGGAAGGAAAGCTCGATACGTTGGCAGTGACTCCATCATGGTATGTAGTTGGATAAGGCTCAATGTGTAGCGTATTTAGGTCAGATTTGAACAAGTGAATATATTAACGCACACAAATACTCCAAGGGGATGAGGTACTTAAAGACTGGTGAGAAGAGCATCTATAGACAGACAGATAGATAGATAGATAGATAGATAGATAGATAGATAGATATATAGATGGGGTTAAGGATGTGTGACTAAAAAACTGAGACTGGATCATAAGGGAGTTGATGTTGGCATCATCTACTTAATCTGATTGAGGGCAGAGTTGTCTTTGCAAGCTCAATAATTGATATCACCATCTGCTGTGGAGTCACACATAAGGAATTAGGTTACAGCTGCGCTGGGTTTTAACATTTTACCTTTCTTTGCCATAAGGAGGCTGATACTGGATAATTCTATTCTGTCACAGGCACCACAGGATGGATGTGCATCTTGGCTTCTCACCAGTGGTTCATCTGCCCATCAGAACATTAATCATCTAGAAATATCCTCTCAATTAAAGGTTAAGTGTACACCCATATGAATAAGAAACCAATTAACCAATTAATTCAAAATTCTTTCAAATCTTGTTAAATTCCACCCCCTACCTTCAGCCTTCTCTGAAAAAAGGCTATTTGGTATTAATCATGTAAAAATATTAGCTAGATATTTTAACTGTCATTCATTACATTTCTATCTCTTACAACCTATATAACTAAATATTTGACTATATTTGAAACTGATTCCACCATTACCACTTTTCTTTTAGCTCTCTCTTTGCCTTTCTGGACACATGCATCACATCACATTTTGATTTCTACTTTACAAAATTACTTTACTTTCCTACTCCATGTTTTTTTTTTTACCTCCTGCTGCTGCAAAAGTAACCTGCCCCTAAGGTACAAATAACCATGGCTGGGCATCACTTTCTAACACAATTGATGAATGATCGTCATCACTGAATAGGAGCGTGTGTGTCTTACGCAGCACTTTCTGATTCTTGCAGTGATGAAACTAATGATTATATTTCAGCTCAGACTAAAGAAAAGCTACATCACAGGCGTGCAGGCTAATTATAGCTGCAGTGATCCCTTTAATTACACAAGGCTTTCTAATAGGATATGGTGAGTATCTACATGTGGGTCTGTGTGCACTGATGTATATGTTTACATATATCTAGATTGCATGTTTGTGTGTGTGTGTGGCATGTAAATAATTGATTGTTTAGCATTGTTTGAACATTCACAGTTCAGGAAGATAGTACACACAATTTTCTCCCATGGCTGCATGACAGAAGTGTAATCATGTGCTAATGTTAGACTAATTAAAAAGAAACTAAATACTGAAAACTTGCAGTATAGTGTAGACTGTGATGATAGGGTATGACTTTGTTTCCTCTGCCGAGCTTTGTGTAACAACACCTCAGCAGGTGCAGCTGTAGCCACAGGAGAAGCTGTCCAACATCTATTTATGTTTCTGGGAAGCGTCATGTGTTCATGTCAGTGGTAACTTAGGAGTGCTCGTAGAATTTTTAGCCTGCGAGTTAAAAACAAAGGAGTAGAGAGCTGATGTGATGATGATATTACATTGAAAATCATGTGCCTGAGGGGATTCATGAGAGTTGATGTCTTGTAAGAAACAACTAAGAGGAGAGAAACTGAGAGAGATGAGCAACGTTAAACTGAAAGATAAAATTATATTCTGCTTCATTACTGTTTTTGAAATGTAGATTAGATAATTCGGTCTACATCTGCTATGAAAAAGATGGAGTCAGAGAATAGCTAAGAGATATGATACACTTTGTGACCCTTAGAATTAATTTGAACTCAGAATTACAGGTCCATTAATCCCAAATAGGTTTTTTCTGATATTTATAATCAATTAAGTAGTTATGCATGAGGAGAAAGTAATATTTCTTGTTCTTTTGCTGTAAATCATCACAGATGACAGAGGTCAAATGATTTACCAGGGGTCATTGTATTATGGTTCAAAGTAGAAAGAACACATTACAAGCAACTGATGGAGATGCTGGGGATTGAACCCAGGACCTCATACATGCGAAGCATGCGCTCTACCGCTGAGCTACATCCCCTCTGGATAGGAAGCTCTATATAGTTTATTGCATATGACTACAAAGCATGTATATGATATTACTCAGGAGCACATGGTTGTTTAATTGATAATGTTCCATGCTGGTAAGTTTTGTTCACACACATTCTGCCGGACCAAAGGAATCCATCGTGTAATTCTTTGAGAGTCTTTCAGTCTAGACCAATGCGGTGAACTAAAGGTACAATCCTGTGGCTAAAAAGTTAAAAATAAATAAATAAATAATAATAATAATAATAATAATAACCATTTAATCACATTGAAGGTTATTACATACAAAAGGCATTTTAATGAATTTAATGTGGTTAGGTAATTTACAAGATGAATTTTTGGACTTAGAACTTCAACTTAGATATTGTACAAGGTTTGTTTTTGTTCAAAGTTTCATGTAAAATAACCTTGACTACTTAGCATTTTGTGGCATCATCATCTTTGGAGGGAACAGAAATGGAACCTCTGTGGACTGAACACAAGACCTTGAACACTCAGTGTACTGCTCTACTATTAAGCTACATCCTCTATCATTAAAATATTTTCCATTGTATTGTAATTTATCCTTTGTTCAAATGTAGAGAGGGGTACTCATCATCATATATGTTACATTTGTTTACATATAATATAGAACATGATGTATTCACTGATTTACTTTTATTTGTCATCTGCTGGAATAAGCTAAACAAAAACACACACATTCATGGATCATTTGGGTGAAATGAGGCTGATAAAATGCTTGAACCTAGAATTGATCCAAATCTCCAATCAGGTTCAGTGAAACAGCTCAGACGCACTGCATGAATCCCTTCCATCCCCACCCTCAATGAAACAGCACAATTCATTCTATTGTCGTGGATTAGAGGAGAAAAAAAGGTTTTGGGCTGCTTGTTCCATTTCCTCCTCGGTAGAGGTGAGGCATGGGGGGTAAATCAATTGGCAACAAGCCAGCTGTGATACGAACACAAGTGGTGAATATCACACAGTGTGGGGATTGACTCCTGGTGTTGTCGGTCAAACGCACACATTCTGCACCAGATTTCTGCTCTGCGTTTTTATGTGTTCCTTTAGACTGACAGCTCGATAAATAAATGTAGACGGATAGTGAGGGAGGGAAAATGTACGCAGATGCAACACGGGAGGTGGAAAGTATGCTAGAAAATAGAGGGCGACAGTGGTGACAATATGCAGGGGGTGTGGGGGGAGTATGTGTGTGAAAATCAAGGGTATATTATGTCTTAATGTAATTAAGGAAATGAAAGCTGTTAACAAAATGAGTATTTCTGTGTTTGAGAGCGTGCACATGGCCTGGTTGCTCTTTAGGGCATAAGTCTCCATTCATTTGTCACCCCCCCTTCTCTCTCTCTCTCTCTCTCTCTCTCTCACACACACACACACGCACACACACACTGACTGGTTGAAGAGCATTAAAAGCATGGCTGCATGGATCACCTGATATGTCCCAGATTTGTTAAATTTAATGCAGACACATATCTGAACAAGAAATGATATCTTCATTCTCACTGAGCAACTGCTATCGTGTCTGTCCTGATGTCGAGGAACAAGGTCAATGTCACAGCCATGTGTGTGTTTGTTTGCCTGAAGCTGATTGAGGAGCAGCTCAGTCTCTGATTTTGAGCCATATAATTACATTTGCTAGAGGAGGTGGCTTGTCAGTCTCTCTTCAGCTCCCTACTCTGTCTGATGTTTTTTGTCATCTTCTTCAACCATAAAAATTACCATACATGTACAGAGGTGTGACAATGAATAACTGAAAGACACACACATGAACTAAAGAGGTGCAGGGTCACGATTGCAGCTTCCTTACATCAGGGTCTGACTATTAATGTGAGGGGACAGATAAGCAGCCGTGGCAATCCCTTTAAGACCATACTCCTCACTGGTTGGTGTTTGTGGTTAATTTATACAGATTTGGGCAGGGTAATTTATGTAAATTTTGTTCTTCAATTTGAACCAAGGTTTCAATCAATCTAATTATGTATGTGGATCTTCCCTTTGTCTTTGCCTCTGATTATCATACTATCTGGAAGAAACCTTTGTTTGGTTGATATATTAACTGCCTTTATTTTCCTGGGTAATATTTTCACCTATAATCCACCTGTCCAGAAGGGGGCAGCAGCTAAAATAAATTTGATGGATTTCTGCCAATGGATGGTTACATTTTCTGACTTGAAGCATCACCACTTGACTCATTTGTTTAATCCCAGATGGACACCAGTTAGACTGAACAATGACTGACCCAGACATTGATGTGGACCTCCACCCTGACACTGATAAATATCCTCGCCACCCAGGAGTCATGGGTGAAGGCAGGGCGGAGTTTGCTGAAGTGCCCATAGCTTCAACTGCCGCTGTTAGTTGTCACAAATGAAGACATCTATTGTAGTATTGAGTGATGCCTCGTCATTCAAAAGTCATTGGGCGCGTAAAGATGAGACATGCACAGTGTGAGCTTAATCGGGCTTGATTAGAGACGGCGCCGCTCACTTCTTAGCTCCATTTGGCTTTTTCTTTATCATGGCTGTGTCACCTTTGACCCCAGTCCTCCTCCTCCTCCCCCCCCTTCATCTACCAAATCCTTTAATCCAGGCTCCTCTGTGACCCCTCCCTTTTGTCCCAGAGTTGGGGTACATGTCTACACCCCCGCCCCGTGAAATTGGCCGGTTAGGATTGCCAGCCGTGCTGCTCTGCCTCAAGGGAGGAAGCGGGAAAGAGAGGATGGTAATTTTTAATGATACCATAAAAAATTTAAAAAAACAGGCATGAGCGATTTCTCAACTCTGGAAGCTGCAGTTAATGTTCAAATAACTTAGTGTCATCGCATCCTTAAATCACAGGCCTTCATATGTTTATGGCACTGAAAAGGAGCCTGTCAAGACAAATTAAATCAACAGCACATGACACAAAACAACATCTCTGTTGATTACTAGTGTGGTCAAAACTCGGAGACAACTGACCTCACACTACTGTTTAATTATCTTTATACTCAGACATAATATGAAATGGTTGAGACAGAAAACACTGCATAAAAATGGTTTAATTATTTGAAGCAGAAAAATGCATTTTAGCTACTGTGGTCTGTGTTAATAGTCACTGAAACTCAAAACAAAAAAGATGCCTTTTTCACTTTTAAACCACTATCATTACCATACGATATTATTCCAGTGAAATCAACTGCGAATCCAACAGTTCCTGTTTCTTTACTAAAGAAGTTTATTTTTGTACCTGTCCTGACATCATCATCCACTTACCTGTTGTCCTTCTAGCACTGAATTTCCGGAGGCGGGGCACTTGGCGGTTGTGCTTCCACTCAGTTCAGCGCTCCAGCTTCACAGCGGCACATCCTCGAGCCGGTCACTACAGTGCACCCGGAGCAACGCTCGAGCTTCAACGACGCGCGCTTTGTTTTTTTTAAATTGTGTTCTAGACAGTTTAACGCGATTTTATCGATTTAAATTTATTAGATATTTTTTTTTAAAGTGAAGACCAGTGGAGGTTTGTTTGTTTGTACCGGTGGTGACAGTCTCCGCGACATCGGGGGCACAGATCGGGGCTTCGGCTGGTTGTAGCAACGGGACACTGGACATTACTCCTGCACCAAAGGATGCTACTTTTGGATTACTTTGACACGTAGTTTGTGACTGGGATGCATCACACATGTGACTGAAATAATTAATCTCATGGTTTCCAGCATGTCGCTTTTCTTTAGTGGATAGCTCCTCATATACACTCACTTACGTGGAGCGGATGCATGCACTCACCTTGCGCTTTGTGCAGATTGTAGCAGCGAAGAGACTAAACCTGCACTTGAGTAACAGAATAAAAATATTGAGTAAGCACTGACTACATTCAAAACAGTAAACCCAACTTATCCATTATTGTATTGGACCTTTCGCCCTTTTAAAGTCAGAGAAAACCCGTGAAAACAAGATTTGGATCAGAATGCATCGCAGCTGAGACCCACGCGTACCGGGACTTTGGTGTTGAAATCAGATCAGACGGACTTCTGCCACCCTCCTGGGCCAGGACAGAACCAGAATGGCTACTGATGTTGCGATGTTGATCCTGCTCCCAGTGCTGTGCCTGCTCTCCACAGCCTCCTGGGCAGCGACCCTGGGCGGACTGAAAGGGGAGTCCGTCCGTCTAGGTGAGGAGAAAACAAAACCTCAGGATAACAAATAATGATCAGTTGCACTAAATGAATTTTCCCGCTTTAGTATTGTGAATTTTATCTAAGAACTAGTGTCTGCTAAAAAAGGGTGATGTTGATGATGGTGGTTACAGGTATCAAAACAATCTCGCATGGGGCTGAAGCACCACCTGCTCCTCTAGTTGAGTTTGCATGATGTCTGGCATTAATAAACCACAAGCACAGCGCAAATATCCACTAAATGATGTATGATGAGCTTTGGCAACATTTTACGCAAAGCCATCACCATGTAACCCAAAGTTAAAGCTGCATTTGTGCGATAAACCAGTGCATCACGCATCGGTTTTACGCACACAGAGGGTGCCAAAACACTGCCTTCTACTTTTATTGTGGCTTGATAAATGGTGATGCTGGCGAAGCAAGCAGGTGCCAGACTTGTTCTCTTCAACGCCAACAACAAGTGCACAGACTGGGCAGAAACGCCGGGCCGCTGGTTGGTCCAGACACGTAGCAGCTTCCAGATTTAAAGGGACAGTTCAGTCAAATGCGGTGGAGGGATTGATGAATGATGCATGTGGGGATGTGGGGAACTTGTCTTTTCATCTGCCTTTTTATCATCTGAGGTCAGGATCAGCAGCTCAGTAGTGGTGGTGATTCAGCGTCTTGCTGTGGGACTCTTCACTTCAGTGTGGATGTAGAGATTTGAATAGATTTAGATCATCACTAATAGTTTTATAGAAAAGTGGCTGTTTGCATCACATTCACAGCCATATTCTAAAATGTAAAGTGGAAAAATGTTGAAAAGCCAGATGAGGACAGACTCTGATTTTGGATGGCCATAAGTCGCTGTAAATTTAACACAATCTCTGCTCAATGACAAACCCCCTCTTTGTGCTTTGACCGTCAGGGTCAGCAGGCTCAGGCTTCCTGTTTTCTTCAGACTGTCTGACAGTTTAAATGGAAAACATATAATGAGAGGAGACATCCATCATGACAAAATAATAAGAAGCTTATGGAGCAATAGTCATACACAGCTATTCCGTGACCCTTTGGAGATTGCATTCTGTATCCATGATCTGAATGTATTCTCTTTGTTTGCAGACTGATAACTGTCTTATCTCTCTAGTTTGCCTGACTGGTAGTACCTCCTGTATGTTTTTCCGTCTTTTATTCTCCTTTTAATATTTTGTGCCAGATTATTTGCTCTTGCTTCTTTTTTTCCTCTCACTACCATGTGATGGTGTTTACACCCAGATGCAGTGAGGGGGAAAGATTTAGAGGTTGCGTCACCATGTGTCTGTTGACTATTAGCCTGTACTCCGGTCACCTGACTGCTTTAATGGGCTTTGCTCCACCACTGCACTCTGCAGCAGAGCTTATTGTGATTTAACCCTTTGTATCTCTTTGACTGACCCTCATCTAAATACTTACTCAAGACAGCTCCTGCTTGCTGTCTACTGGGGCTCATTTGCTGAATGAATGCAGTGTCAGTAAGTTAGGTCGCTGTCTGTGTGTGTCATTACGCAACAGTGGCCTGTGGCACTCTGTCCCCCACAATAAATACAGTTGGGGCGAGTGCCAGCAAACAGCAGTAAGTGAGAGACAGAGAAGGAAACATTCAGATGAGATTTCTCACAGAGCAGCGAATCTCTATTGCACAATACAATTGTAGATTAAGAAATGCATCAACATTTTGTATTTCATGCAGCATCTTTACTTTAATTTCAAATCAGATATGACTCATATCTTGATTTTAGTTGCATCAGTTGATTCTCGGAAAGTTAAAAGTAGCTGTCAACCTCTGCAGGGTGTGTGTCCCTGTGTTATGATTACTAAAGAATGACTCCTGCGTAAGATTGTGTAGTTGTGATGAGCAACTGATTAGGTGATACATGTGTGTGTGTGCATGTGCAGAAACATTAAAGTGGTTTAGCACAAAGTGTTGAAGCTGATGGAAACTGCTTTCGGATGCAGTCCTGCGAGCAGTCTCTAGACACTGTCAAGCATTATTGGTCACTGGGGGATGAGTTCTGATGAGTTTGGTGATGTCCTGTCTTTACAGCCCACTCCACCAAAAGGCCGAAATTAAAACAAAATAGTTCACCTTTAAGATAAATGCACAACTAAAACCTTTTAATTTAGGTAAAAATTTCACTCCATCCCCAGGGCCAAACTTTGAAGTCATGAAGATAGAATTTAAAATTTTAAAATGAAAATACCTATAATTTTCAAAGTCAGTCCGGATCAAATTATCTACAATTGTGTTTTGTCACAGTCTCATCACTGTTATGATGCATCTCTGCATCTGTTGTACTTGATGTGCTCATATTAACTAGCCGTAATTAGATTAATGTGGAATTGTTCCAACTCAAAGTTGGAGCAATGAAGTCATAAAATGCTTCACTGAGATCACACACTGTATAATGATGTTACCATAAGAGCGTTGGATTTTCATTTTAAATAATCATAAAAAAGCCTGTGTAGTTGGTCATAACTGCCTTTACATATAATTCAGCATTTTGGCTCTAAAACGTCATGTTCATAAAATACACATTTGTATTTAGACATGACATAATTTCTATAATGACCACAGGGGTGGAAAGATTGTGTTCATCAAACAAAACTCCTCTAAACCTGACATTGTGTTTATGTGTGTGTCTGTTGTGACGGGATCAGAGGGCGGCTACTCTGCCAGCACCAGTCAGTTTCACCGCTTTAACAGCCGTTTTAATGCTCCTCACATGAAACTCATTAGGGTGTTGGCACACAGGGGAGGGTCTGGCTCCCGTCGGTGCACTGACTGTATGGATCAGGGTCCATTTATGGTGGGAGAGGAGAGGGGAACGACGTCTAATTTGATCAGCCTGGTTAGTTGAAAGCTATGCAGGTATATAAGCATTATGTTGCTCTCAAGGCCACCCAGTGTCCATCTGCTGTCCCACCTGCCAGCTCACCAAAACTATACTTTTTCTTTGTTTGCAGTCAACAGTAGCTCAACAGAATCTCTATTCAAACACTTCTCACTGCAGCAGCTCTCAGTGATAGAAGATTAATTACTCCATTGTAGTTTACTGTTTCAGTGCCAACATTTGCGCTTGGCTAGTGGTGAACTATGTGCATGTGTGGGTGGATGGGAGTCTCGTATAGCAGAGATTATCAAAGCAGCCAGAAAAATCCAGTTACTACCTCAATTTTGCTGCATGCTGTTGAGCGGTGGGCGGGGTCTGAGCCTGTTGGTATCTGTGGTTTGTCCTGATCTTGGTCTTCTTATTTGGAAGGTAAAACAGGCAAAACTGTTGCTTCACCCCACAGGACACCAGTAAGGAAACAGCTGGCGAGTGTGTGTTAAATGTTTGACGGTTGCTGAGATGTTTTTTTGGCTTTAATAATTTCCACAATTCACTTGCATTTCCTTCTGCTGGTCCAACAGTTTTCTCGAAGCGTGACAAAAAACATTAAACATTTTTTAGATGAATTAAGTTAATAGATGGTGCACTAAACAAAACTCACATTTATTAAATGACTATTTGAACACTGAGCAGTGATATGCTATATAAAACAGCTCGTGTTCTTCCTGATTTTTAAATGTGTATTATATTTAATGATCATATGAGCACATGTTGTAACAAGACACAAATTTAATTTGACTAGTACTGAGAACATAGATCATCAGTGTGAGCACATTATTATCACTCATGCTTACATCTTGTTGAGAAGTAGGAGACATTGATAATCATCACTGTTTTCTGCTCATAATCGCTGCACAGTCTCAACCATATGCTTATTATTATTGCAAACAAGGTTATTTAATTTGGAGGAATTTTTGATAAGATCATTGCTCATCACTCATTCTGATCAGTTCACTGAAAAAATATTTCTAACTGCACTACAAAAACTTGATTGAGGTTCTGAGGTTGAGGTTGCCTATGTTTATACCATGACCTAGATGACTGGTCTGAACACATATCATGTTTAGATGGGTGGTTGGGTTTCAGTGTACAAAATTCTCATGATTGTATTGTTTTCATATCAGAGAAATGCCTGGGGATTGGGGCAGAGAAACCACTAAAATGTCTGATCTGAGTCTTGCCTGTGAGAATAAATGTGGACTACAGTAGATTATGTGTTTGGGTTAAGGCTGCATTGTTGCCTCCCACCAGGGAATATAAAGCGGTTATGCAAAGACAAGAGAACAGTCTGTCTTGTCTCTCACCCTTGTGTCCTATTCTCTCTCTCTCTCTCTCTCTCTCTCTCTCTCCCTGCTTTAGTTATTCTTTATCAGGCCCCCATCCATCACCCTCTTCTAAGTGTAGATGATAGGGCTTGGTGGAGCTAAGTGGTGCTGCGGGAATGAGAAGAGGCATCAGAAATGTTTGCAGCGCTTTTTAGCTTTGTCTGATAAAACCCAGGTCTTTGTGGGCTGTAGCCTGAGAGCATAATAGCAAAGCTGCATCAGTTTTATCTGTGTCTCTTTCACGTCAAAAGAAATACACCACCTGGTTATAATGTTTATGTTATGTTTTTTTTTCCTAGATATGAATCTCTAACCTCAATCTCTTCCTGTTTGTTCTTCAATTTTTTTGTTTTTCATTTCTTATTGTCCCTCACTAATTCGCTCTGTCATCTTCCAAATCCCTCATCTTTTGTTTTCTTTTTATGGTCAGATAAATCATTGTTACTTAGCACCTTCCAGCTAGGGGACATCACTTACTGAGTGAATTTATTTTTATGTATTTTCATTGAAATGTTGAAAGTAGGAAGATTAAAAAAGGAGGTAGAGGAAGTGGATAAGGTTTAGTGGAGTAAATTCCTGATTGTCTTCTGCCACCTACAGAAAATATTCTCTCACTCCTTCATACATTCGTCAGCAAAATTCATTAGCTTCTCATACGCCCGTGCTCATAATGCTCTTTCTGTAAAGTCCAGGCATTGTCGTAGATTCTGAGAATGACATTAGCGACGCACACGTACATAGTTGTTCGTGCACTCTCCCACGTTGTTTGTGAATGGTCAGCCCACACAGCGACTCCTGTGACTGCAGCTTGTCAGAGCTGAGGTTGAAGTGAGTCAGAGTGTCAAAGGCCATGCACACATACACACACACACACACACACACACACACACACACACACACACACACACACACATGTACACATGTACACACAGACACGTATACACACAGAAAATCGACGCAAGCAGATTCCCTCTGGTGCATTCCCAGGAGGGTTTTATGATTGGGCTTCTTCTTTTTTCATCCATTCCTTTTCATATTGAGTGTGAACGGTTTAAACTCGAGGCGCTTGAGGGTCAGCGACATAATCCACTGACACTGTAGGTGGGCTGCTGGAATTCTCCTTCGTCTTCATTCATTCATTCATTCCTCCTTCCAGCCTCGTTTTCACTCCCTCGTTCATAAAAATCCAGAGAAATGTGTTGTGTCATGACATTCAAGCTGCGTGATTATTCTGGAGTTTTAAGTATGGATGGATTCGATAGACAGGGAGACAGACAGAGAGAGAGAGAGTACCAGTGTGTGGAGCACTCAGTATGTATTCTGAGGGCTTTAGAGCCAAAAAATGCAATGTGCAGCTGAAGCATGTATCATAAACTCATTGGCATTCATGCCTACTTTCTGTCCTTCATCTCCTTCCTCTCCAGCCCTCTGTTGTGTGAAAATCTCATCTAATAGAAAGCATTATAATGCACAGAGAACATTTTTCAGCATTTCAATACATGAGGAGTTTTATTTTTCTACATTTCATTTCAAGTGAAGCTTTCTCATTATTTTACTAAAACCTGGATGATTCCAGAGGCAGCATTCATTTAAAGTTATAACTCATGTATAAAAACTTCAAGCTGTTTCTTGTCTCAGAGACCTTGCCATTTAAAATTGCTGACTCTTCCCCAGGGCCCATCATCAATCATATTAATCAGTATTGATTTCATCGTTTACCAGCTCAAGGTGACACAAGGGCATCTGAGAAGGGACAGAGAGGAGGTTAAATTGTGATACGTGAATAGGTTAAAAAAGATGAAAAACAAGAAAAGAGGTGATGAAATTGAACAGAATGGGATGAGATCTGATAAGCTTTGAGCAAAGAGATAGGAAGGAATAGTTATTGATGAAGTGAAACGTAGAAAGACGTGGTCATTGATCTGTCTCATTCAGGAAAAAAACAACCAGACAGACTGGAGGTAATGAGCGTCACAGGTTTAAGGCAGGGTCAGAGGTCACGCAGGGTCACCTTGCTTGTGTTGAGGCACAGACAGCATCCACTTAACCTGTTGGCATCTCGGACACAGCCTCGACCTCAGTTTCAATGAGATCCTCCTCAGAGAGGCGGCAGATGTTTACTCAGACTGATTAGAAGTCTGGATTCAATGTCGTCAGTCGATTGGCCGATCACTCACAGTGCTGACCTATGTTTGTGTGTGTATGTGTGTGTGTGTGTATGTGTGTGTGTTTTCAGGTCAGAGTGCACCATCAGTCGAAAGGCTTGAATGTGAAGGCATGTTCTATGTCATGAAACTTTATATTAGTGCATTCCTTATACAGAAGATAATCATAGATTCAATCAATAACAGATTCATCATACAACCAGATAAGATTGTGAGAGGAATTGAGTGTTGGTGTGTGTATTCTTAAGACAGGACCTATGTTAGCATTAAGGCAATGGGAGCAAACAGGGAGGGGAAGGAAATGCACTCATCTGATTTCCACATTTCAGTGGAGTGTGTGCCTGCAACAGTCACAGCCAGGCATAAAGCTACATGAACAGCATGTTGTTGTCTTAGTGCTTGTGTCACAAGAGGCTGTTTAAAAGGTGGTCAGCTCATGTGGTGATGAAATCCCTCACTTTAGTGCAGCGCTGGGCAGTAGTGAGTGTCCAGTTCATTCCACATTTGTGTCTGTTGGCATTTTTACTCTCAGTGACAGTTGGCAGCTGGAGGAAGGGACCGTGTGCAGACTGCTGAGTTTGAGAGCAGAGGAAATTCCAGTTTTACTGCTTTCTTACTGTACGTGCATTTCTGCTTCCATGAAAAAGCATTCCCAACGTATTTCACCAGTGATGCTATACAGTGACAGTATTGAAGACAGTTAAAAGTTTAACTTACACTTAACATGGGTGTACCACAGTCAGTTTTCAGTGATTTAAAGGTATATTAACATTTAATCAAATGGAGTTACTGTTTTATTGTTAAACCTATGTTTTTACTTTTAAAACCTCACACAATGCTTTAAAGTCAATACTTAAATAAAAAAGGTTAAAGCAGGACTTCCAGTTGTGGGGCTACAGCTGCTACAGAAACCAGGTATAAGGGCTGTGATTGGTCGGTATGGGCTGCTTGTGTGGGCTGTTTCCTCCCAGAAGTTTCTAATGCTAGGAGAGATTGTTGATAGTGAATACAACATTAAGGAAGTTGTAGAAAGACTCGGTAATCTCCTTCTGATTTTTAGTAACAGACATGTAGCAAAGCCACGCCCTTAGCAAACACGGTAACACTACATTCTCAGAATAGAAGTTACGTGGTGCCAACTCATGAGTGTGTGCTCGTGGCCACTGGCAACTTTATAATGGAAGATAAATGACAGAATATAAGCACAGGTACTGTGGTGAATGATTATGTATCATGTATCCATCTAGTGTTGTGGCGATGCTCTGAACAAATGAAATCTTATGTTGAACTTTAAACTGTGGCTTTACTGTGCCAACTGAACCCTCACACATTTTGTTGCATGAAAACTTTTTTGCATCACCTAAATGTGATCGAGATTCATGACTGGGTTACCACAGGACATAGTGGGCAGTTGTACCAAATTAATTTTCAAGGAAATGACCAAAAGCGCTCTCTAAGCGTGGTAAAGAAAGGTACAAGTTAGTACATTTAGCTTTGTTTATACTTTCTCTTTCTATTTGTGTTAGTGACATAATTAGCTTCTTGCACCCTCCTCCACGTCTTTATAGATGTGTTAGCCAGGTGATAAGAGGGTAAATATATGTGACAGCACGATAATAACACACAGGCTCAATTGGCCTGAAATATCATCTTTCATCACAAGTGGACCATCAGGTGGAACCAGTTCACACTTTTAAACATGCATCTCTGGTTCCACCGGTTTCCAGTGAACTAAAGATACGCATGATATTTACTTAATTTACAGTTCAGTGAAGCTTAGTGTGTGTTCAGACACACACACTAACACCACAGGGTGTTTGCATTGAAACTTAGCACCCCCACCATGATCAAGGTAACACACCTGGTCATAAAGTCATTGCAGCGACTACCGTCTGGAACACACACACACACACACACACACACCCACGCACACACTCACTCACCGTCTGCACTGTGAAGCTGAGTAATGGAGTAAAGGATAAACTGTCTGAGGCTGTTGTGTGTGTTTGTGTATGTGTGTATTACTCTTAGATATCTATTTCCTTTCTGTATAGCGTGCTCATTCTCCCTTTGGCAGCCTGGTAAATCAAAGCACCTCTCTGCACTCACTCGTTTTGTGTAAGTGGGTATGTGTGAGTGTGTATGTGTCTTTTGGCAGCCTCGTTTGGCAGAAAACCATGAAGCCCATTTCTTCCTTACACACACACACACACACACACACACACACACACACACACACACACTCACTCACTCACATATACAAAGGCAGCTTGACAGTAAGGGCTGCCCTGCTGTTCTTACTTTGTGTTTATTGATTGTTAGTGTCTTCCGCTGCAGAGTTTCTTTGGTAATATTTATGTGTGTATGTGTGGATGTGTATTAATTTCTCTCTCTCTCTCTTTTTTCTTTGTGTGTGTGTGTTTTATAAGCATATATTGACCGTGGTGCTGTCTCCATGACTTGTTGATATCCAGTTTTCTTTTGCCATATTGACCTTCTGTCTGTTCTTTCTTTTTTCACTTGGCTGTGTGTTTGTGTATGCAAGTCAGTGTGTGTGTTTGTGCGTATGTGTGTGTGTGTGTGTTGCTGTTAAGGAAGGCAGAGCAACATTGGGAACCTTAATGGCAGGAAACAGACTGGGCCTAACACAAAGGAAAATGTGTCAGCAGCCCCCTCACTCACTCACTCACTCACTCACACACACACACACACACACACACACACACACACACACACACATACACACATACATACATACACACATACATACACGAACACTCATGCACATGTATGTAGACATTTGCATGTTCATACCCACACATACAAATGTTTACACAGATATACAACATGAATATACAAGCTTCCTGTTCTCTGTAAAGCATTTCTCTTATTATCTATTTTATTTTATCTTATATATCTACATATGTTACCATTTGTGGAGTGCATGTGCGTGTGTGTGTGTATGTGTATGTGAATGTGTGTGTGTGTGTGTGTGTGCGCGTGCATGCGTGCTTGTGTGTGTGTACATGTGTGTGTAAACCTCTCATTAAATTTCCCTCTGTGTGTGTCTCCTTCTCTTTCGTCCCCTCTTTCCTTCCTCTCCTTTCCTTACCGCCCCTTGGTCTCCGTCCTCTGCTCTCTCTATTGTGGTTTCTTTTAATTGGAGTCTGAGGTGGTAATTACAGGGAGGGAGGGAGTCTGGGAGAGGAGGAGCAGCAGCAGCAGGAGGAAGAAGGAGGAGGGAAGAAAAGACGGCAATAAGGAGGAGGAGGAGAAGGAGGTAGAAGGAGCCAGGGTTGTGATGAAAGAAAAGGGGGAAACACCTTTTTAAGCAGTTGTTGAGAAGTGACCCAGAAATGTTTTCTCAAATGATCATTGTGCACATGTACTGCACTAATACTGGAAACCTACACAGTCTGAGGTCCTGCTGCATATTGTTTCTCTGTCAATCATGGTGTGTTTTGAATGTTTTACATCTTTTGGATTGTACAAATTTGAAGCCATCTGGACTGTTGAGTCTGTCTGAGATGCAGATACACACAGACAAAAAAACACACATTCAGTTCATCTCCCTGAGGCTTTTGAAATAAAGCACTAGACTTCTTGCAGTTTTTTATAAATGTTTTTGTTTATTTTAGTCTGTTTTTTTCTTTTTCTCAGCAGACTTTCACTGGGTTGTCCATATATTTATATTTTTTGCTGCATTTATAAGATACTCATTTCAGCTGTCTGTGTTTATGTGTTTATCCCTATGTGTGTGTCTTTATGTGTTTATCTGTGTGTGTGTGTGTGTGTGTGTGTGTGGTGGATATATATATATATATATGTGTCTAGTGAGGTAGACATGCTGTAGACCTCAGCAGTTTGCTTTCCTGGAGGGTCTAACCTGTGTTAAATGAGATACAGTAGCTGCCCCTCCCCTTCCACTGTCTGGGACACACATACACACACACACACATATATAAAACATTACTGAAAGCCAGCCGTGCTGTAAGGACACATTAATGCTGATCCGCATTATCATAATTGAGGTGTCTGCTGAGCCTGTATGTGTACTTTGTGCGCGTGTCTGAGAGTGTGTGCGTCCAGGGGGAATACAGAAAGAGAGACAGAGGGTCTTTAGAGCCAGACTGACACCATACTTTCATCTTTTAACTTAACATTACAATAGAAGACAGGCTCCTTAAAATTTGCAGTGTGTGTGTGTGTGTGTGTGTGTGTGTGTGTGTGTGTGTGTGTGTGTGTGTGTGTGTGTGTGTGTGTGTCGGTGGGTGTGCGTGCACGTGTGTAACAGCACTCAGGCAGGAAAGCCTTCCTAAAAGCATTATCACACTGATCTAGAGAGCATGTCAACATTACAAAGCACTACACAGGAGCTGGTGGCATCACAGTAAGGAAATATTAGCTGAGCTTTTGTTTTGTTGTAAGAGACTGAAGATCAGAACGTAGAGAGTCACTCTGTATTTAAAATAATGGCGTATGTAATGGCGTATGTAATGGAACTATGTCTACAGAAAAAGACCTATCAGTCTATACAGACCTCTAATGCAGTATAATGTCATTGTGTCATTGTGAAGCTATGTAGTGAATATGCAGCAGTCCCTTCATAAAACAAATCCAACAGTGATTAAAAGTTAGAATTAACTAGGTGACATCATCCTACTGAGTGTGCAGTCAGATGGCATCATGACATCACACAGTGGCTTGCATCTTGGACGATCTCATCAGCTAAAGTGCTTTTATATAACGCTGCCCTTGTCCACATGGGGAGAATGGAAATGGGATCCCAGCAGCTCAGGTCTGATGGGTATCATGCTGCTTGATGTGTTACACAGGGCACTGTACATGAAACATGAAATTGCAAGCACAGAAACTGCAAAGTAAAATTAAAATAAGGGACTGCTACGTGACACAAGAGCTAACCTGAGTAACAGACCCGATGATGTGTCTTAAATGTGACTGACTGTTTCCATTACACTGCTGTCAAAATACTGTGAGAAAGCACCATCTCCTCTGTTTAAAACTGGGACTTGATCCAGGCTTAAACAAATGTCTGCATCAGTTTAAACGTAGTAAATGAACGTCT